>JARHVA010002287.1:2357500-2675000 GCA_037957365.1 Torreya grandis | reverse complement strand
AATTAGAGGTACTTCTGTACCTGAGTAGTAGTGTGAAAATTAGTGTTTTGTCTCATTCAAAGGGTATTTTGTTGTGATGGGTGTTTTAGTAATTTTTGGTGGTTATAATTTGGTTTGGGACTACCCTACACTATTTTTTACATTTATATGTTTGTTAATTTGGTCCAAATTTTAGCCCACAAATGCATGTGTATATGCCTGGATTTAGTTTCCATTAGGTAAACTTGGGATGGGAGCTACCTGAAGTTATTTTGGAGTGTACCCTTGGTATGGGTCTTAGTTTTCAAACAAGATAATATATTTATTTATGTGCATAGTTATCTTAATTTTATATGCTTTAGTGTTTCTTATTTACGTTTGGACCAACTAATGGTCAAGGGATTATCATAAAGGTGTCTTATTTTGATCAATCATGTAGTTGATGGGTGAAGATCGAATGCCTTCATTTTAAACTAACACTTGTTTAGGAATATGGGAGCTACAACCCACCTTTATTCTATGTGTCATGGGATCATCATAGATATTTAGGTAGCTCATGGTGTGGGCATGGACTTAGAAGACTAGCCCTTAGAATGTTCTCCTAGTGTAAGAAATTGACAACTAACCTGGAATACTAATTATACACATAACCCTTAAATATCTTAATTAAACATGGGTATTATATCATTATTATACATGCATGTGTTATTTTATAGTTTCTAAGTTATGTGGTCTACTTCATTATTTAGCTATTGTAGGTTAGTGACCTTCAATTATTATTGAGTTTTGATCTTATTCTCTCTTGTATTGACCTTGGACACCATTATAAAACTAGTCGAGATATGTATTTTCACTAAGGAGAGTATTCTAAAGATCATTAGAATACTAAATTTGTTAAAATAAGAGAATATAGGTTCTTTTCCATGCTTGACTCTGGTTTGTGTCATCATGTGGGTGTGATTAGGTAAGCACATGCACTTTTTGACATTTGTAGTTTTTGGTTGATGACTTTTAGATGTGTCATCTAATCTTGAGTACCTAACTAGAGATTATAAAATTTCAATTTAGTGGTGTATTTGATCCCTTATTGGCTTAGAGTTCTAACCTAGTCTCGATGATAATGTCTCATAGAGGATTTTGTCACAAGTGAAAGGAGAACTACATCAGGTCCTATTTCCATGGAGTGGATATGTAATCTACCCAATTTGTGGTGTGGGAACTGGGTCTAGTTTCTTAGTCTAGGTTAGGGTTATTTTTCATCATTCTTTGTGTTGGGCTCATATGTTGTTGTTTGGATGTGTGTGTGTGTGTATACACATATACATATACATATATGTGTCTGTGTTTGTGTGCATGCGCGTGCGCGCGTGTGCAAAGTTTGAGTTTAGTCATCACGCACTTATTGGTAACTCTTTTACTTTAAATTTAGTTGTTTTCCTTGTCTTGCATGCCTTGAAAATAGATTTATATAGTGTTAGATGAGACTCTTCCTTGGTGAGAGTTAAATTGGTAATTGTGTTAAAGTGATTATTGTTATGTATCACTTAGTTTATCTTAATTGTGTTGATCAAGTTATGTGTGAATAATTTTGGGATCCTTTAAAATAATAAATTATAATTTAGTACTTCTTAATATTATGACTCATCTCTCTTCATTAATAAGGATATTACTAACTAATTTTTGGAATCACATTGATCTTAACTGCATACACTTGTATTGTACTCCTAAAGAGGGCCCATGGTGGCTAATAAATATATTATATAAATCATATAATAATTGTGTGTTATAATTCAGTTGTGCATTGATCAAATCATAGTAGTTGTAACAACCCCTCAGGGTTAACTAGAAATAGGCTAATTTTATTTTAAACTCCATAATTATAAATGTAGTAACTAAATGCATCATTTATAGAAAATTATTCTATTAATAAATAGGTTAAGAATCTGATTCATTTAGCTAATTATCATCAGTAATAAATTTTATTTTTCTTAATATTTTAACATAACAAATTACAATATTATCCATGATAATAATAATTCAAACACTACTAATTAAATAGTACACCAAGTATATGTATATACATCCAACTATTGTTATAAAATTAACATCAAATAGTAAAATTATATAACATTACATAATTGAATATTAGATTATAATTATATAATGTTCCATAAAACATACAAGTCTAAAAGATTGTTATGCCCTTAACCTATAGTGCATCTAGGGATATGTGTGGCCGACTTGTGGTTTACATATCTTCACATTAGCTTATTGCATTTCTTAATGTTATTAGTATGGTCAGCCTATGAAATAACCATGGCTAAGTATAGTATATATAAGAGGTAGTGGTTGGTCTTTTATCATCATATTTTGAATTCTATTATTATTGAATTGTTGTGGAGGTTACCCCCTCAAAGTGGCTCAGTCATAATATTCAAGTATTCTACTATTTCACCAATTATTGTTTTATATCTACTTACTATGCTCTAAATTCTACATTATATAATTCTAATATTATGAATCATCTAATTAATTTACTTAAAATTTCATATCATAGCATCGATTTGGGCAAGTTTTTATGATGCATTTTTCTAGATCTAGCATCATGACCACTTAAAGGCAAAAAAACATAACTTGTGATCTAGGAGGATTTGATTTTTTTCATCACCATAGTTTTTTTCATGAGGTTTTTTACAAAAACAAAGAAAAAACATTTTTTTTGGAAATTTTTTACCTTGTGTAAATTATCAGTCATTAGATTCATCTTTTCAAGATGATCATAATGGTGTATTCTATCGATACATTTTTTTGGGTCAAAATGTTCCACCCTTGTACATAATAGCAATCATTAGATTCATATCGGTAAGAATATCACAATGGTTTACTCCAATAGTACATGTTTTTGGGGATAAAACCCTCCTACGGTTTATATATGGTTGGTCCAAACACTCATGAATGTAGGAAAGGGTAAGAAACTCCAAAAACTCTTCATAGGATGACATGAAATCTAAAACTTATGATCCATCTATTTTAGAGGTAGTTCAACAACTTAATTTAGAGTTAAAGGGCATGGTGAAAAAATATTATTTTGACACAATTCAAGGGGACATTACAGGCTTGAGAGTGGACTTAGATATTGTGAAGGATAAATTACAACAAATATCTGGGCAATTGGCCAACTTGTCAGCTCAACCACTATAATATAATCCTTCACCACTTTAGTTTGGTTCCCCTACTCCAAACAATACCAATACCAATTTTGGGCCTAAGCTAATGTTGTCAAAAGTGGACCTATGAAATTTTTATGGCAATGATCCACTCACTTGGCTCACTCAAATTGAAATTTTATTTTATCTACATCAAACTCCATGTTCACAAAAAGTGGTTATCACTTCTTTCTATATGGAACCTGAGCCATTCATTTGGTATCATTGGTTATGTGCTCAAAATAAAAATAATAGTGTCCCACTTTCATGGTCAAAATTTTATGAGGATTTACAGCTCCAATATCACAACAATGTCTTTGAAAATTACTTCAATCCTCTAGCCAAGTTGTGCCAAACATAGACTATCAAGGACTACATTCTTAAATTATAAAATCTCTCCTTATGTGTGGCAAACATCATTGAGGAAAAATATGATTGACCTATTTTTGGGTGGCCTCAAAGATAGTATCTAATTGGAGGTTCTCATGTTTCATCCTATTATTGTATCTGAGGTTATACCAAAGGCACACATGGTTGAGGAAAAAGAGCTAGTCAAATGAAGACCTTTCACCAATGTTCATGAATGTAATTTTCCATCACCCTCATTTCATCAACCTACCAGATTGACACCTCAATATCTAGAATAAAATCATGAAATTTTTTTATGTTTTATATGTGATAGAAAATGGAGAAAAGGGCATCGATGTTATGAAAAGAACTTATTTTACATTGATGGTACCAATGATGAGGAAGAATATGTAAATGATTTAAAGGAACGGTTAGAAGAAACTAAGGATGAATCTAAAGATTCTCAACCTACTATTTCCTCCCATACACTTTCAAGAATTAGTACTCCTCAAACTCTTAAGGTGGTGGGGTTATTTAAGAAACAGAAGGTGACCATATTAATTGATGTTTGGGAGTATACATAACTTCATAACTAGTAATTTGGTTACTCATTTTAATTGTTTCATTTACCTAGATCTAAACTTTTAGGTCATGATTGTATATGGTGGTATGGTCAATTGTTCTAGAAAAAGTCATAGTATTAAGCTTGTTATGGGAGACTATTTGTTAGATTCTCATATGTTTCCTATTCCCATGGGAAGAGCTAACATTGTTTTGGGAGTGCAATGGCTCACCATTTTGGGCACTATTGAGATGACTTTCCAAGAATTATTCATGAGGTTCTATTAAAAAGGTAAGATTTTTAACTACATGTATTTTGAGATAAATCTCCATAACTGGTTCATTCTCACTAGATGACCAAAATTCTCAAAAAAGGTGCAAAAGGTTTTATGGCACACTTATTTTTCATGGAGGTTCAACCAACCAAGGAGTCTACACATCCTAATTTACAAAATATTTTGGATGAGACATTCCAAAAGGACTTCCTCTAATTCATACACATGATCATGCCATCAGACTCATTTTAGGAAGCACACCACCCAATATCAGACCCTACAGATATCTATATGTAAAAAGAGTGAAATTGAAAATATGGTATAAGATATGTTGGAGGTAAGTATCATTCAACATATTAAAAATGAATATTCTTCCCCAATGGCCATGGTTTAAAAGAATGATGATAATTGGAGGATGTGTCTAGACTATAGAGAACTCAATAAATACACCATCAAAGATAAGTTTCCTACTCCAATAATGGATGATTTTATAAATGAATTGCATCATGATATTTATTCTAAAAAGTTATATCTTAACTCTAGATATCATTAGATTTGAATCCATAATTATGGCATACCTAAAATATCTTTCAAAACTCATGAAGGCCATTATGAATTTATGGTCATGCCTTTTGGCCTCACAAATGCACCATCTACATTTCATATTTTGATGAATATTATTTTTAGGATATTTTTGAGAAAGTTTATATTAGTGTTTTTGATGATATCTTAATCTACAAAAAAAAATGGGAAGACCATTTGAAGCATGTGAAATAGGTGCTTTCAATTTTGGAACAACATCAGCTTTATGCTAAACCTTCCAAATGTGCTTTTGGTGTCCAAAAGGTGGATTACTTGGGTCATATTATTTCACATGAAGGAGTGAAATTTGATCCTAATAAAATCCAAGAAATTATGGAGTGGTATTTTCGAAAGGCCCTCAAGAAACTCTATGGATTTTTGGGGCTAATTGTTACTATCACAAGTTTATCATAATTATGGTAGTATTGCAACCCACTCACATATTTTCTAAAGAAAGACTCCTTCCATTGGACTAATTCATCTAACAAGGTATTTTAATAGTTTAAAATGGTTATGTGCACAACTCCAATTTTGTCTATTCCTATTTTTTTTTTTTAACTTTTCATGGCATGTCATGCATCAAGATATGGCATGAGGGTTGGACTCATGCAAGAAAGTAGACCAATGTAATTTGAAAGTCACCAACTTAAGGGAAAAAATAGGCTCAAACTAATATATTAGAAAGAGATGATGGCTATTTTACATGCAGTGAAGTAATGGAGACTGTATTTGATGGTTCATCCCTTTTAGGTAAATACTAGTCATAATAGCCTCAAATATTTTTTGGAATAATGATTTTCATCTAAAGAACCAAAAAAATGGGTAACTAAACTGTTAGGCTATGATTTTAAAATAGTTTATAAGAAAGGAAAAGATAATGTAGTGGAATATGTCATCTTTTAGTGGGATGAATCATTTGAGGCATTATTATGCACCATGACCATGTGGTAGATGACCATGTTGTATGAAAATTGGCTAGAGGAAGAATTATTATAATGAGAGAATGATAGTGTTACCAAGGATTTGATTCACAATCTTCAGCAGGGTTATAATGAATTTGAAAAAATTACATTAAATGGGAACACATTATGGTATTATTGTCACTTGGATTTTCACTAGTTGAGGATATTCCTAGCTCTCCTCATCCAAGTGGCACAATATAAATATCTCTCTTGTTATGGGTAACAATTTGGTGAGATGAATCTCTAGAAAGGCTAGTTCCCTTGATGCACTCTTTGAAGTGCTTTCTTACCTATAAAATTTGGATTAAAAGGGTTAATAAAAAAAATAAGAAAACTAAAATGTGATGCACCAATATTGGATTTCATCTTATTTACTAAACTTATATCACTTAGATCAAAACAAAGCTTTCCTTACATAAAACTCACAACACAAGACAAATTGACATCAATGTTTCATAAGCTATGTTCAAAAAGGTATTTTGATACTTAAGAGGGTGATAAATGATTCCTTGGTAGAATAAAATCATTAACCACTCTAATACACTTATATACTTGAAATATAAAACTAACAAAGACTTGTAACAATTACTCTTATGCACACTTGGTGAACAATCAAGGATAATATGCAAAAAAAGATCATCTTTTACTAAACAAGACCAAGAAAATCAAAACAACACTCAATTATACAGCATATAAGTAGGAAAATTCACTTATTTTATTACTTCAAGATACATACAATTATAAAATTTTATAGGGTTTCACCATCAACCAATGGAGGTTACTCAAAAGAGCCAAAAGAGTCAATATTTATGGCCTTTGGGAGAAGAGCAAGATAAGGGAAGTCCAAAGGTCACTTGGAAATTTTTAAATATAATAAAAGAGGTTAAAAACTCATTATAAAGAGGTGTGAAATGAACCATTTAAATTTAGGAGGCCCAAGTGTCTATACAAGTCATGAAACTTATGAAGAGTGGCATAAAATTCCTTGTCTTGGCTCAGAAAACTACCTTCATAATTAGGACCTATTTGAATGTCCAAAAAATAAATAGGGATATGTCTAATGATTGGGATTAGAGGTAAGTATTTAATACATGATTCTCTATGCATTGGTTGTAATCCTACTCATCTAAAAACTCTTGGAAGGAAGCCATCAGTGCCTACAGTCTAAAAAACTCCTCTTTTCTATTACCCCTCACACTTAGCCTCAAAATTAGCATTAGTTTTAAATAAAAATTAGTTTTATGGAATTTATTACACTTTTTAATTCCTTAAATGTCCTTATACGTCTCATTTTCAGCTTAAAAGGACATCCACTTGAGATTTTCACACTTCTCACCCTTATGTTCACTATGCCAGTTTTGACCGACTAATATGAGAGATTTGGTTTGGACACTTAGGATTTTTTAATTGGAATAAAATGACCATAAGGAGTTATTAAAATTATATATCTTTCCTTAAAACTTTATTTCATCTCTTACAACCTCCTAGAACCTAAACAACACACAAAATGGTTAAAATACCTTATTTTTCACCCTATCCATACAATTACGTATAGCTCAAAAGTATCAGAGGAATATTGATTGATTCCTATACAATTTAAAATATCTTTCATGGTCAAAATATGTCATCTGGATAGCTTTCCAATCTTGTTTTCTCCATTGGGTCCTAATTGAGAGTTTAGTAGGGTTTTAGGTAGATTTTGGTCTTAAGATTTGTTCATAAACCTTTAACAATCAAATTTATAATAAATTCCATAAACCTAATTTTGAGAGACTTTACTAAACCCTCTTAACTCCTTTGGTTCTGATTCAAACTCTTAGAAGAGATATGAGCACTTGAAGTCAACCCATCGGGCTTGTTTTTGCCTTTCTTACATGCTTGGGCTCTCTCTGAGATATAAATAGTTTTCTTGTAAGTTTTTTTGCATATAAAAATATTATAAATGTTTATTTCAATCATCTATATATCTCATCAATATCTATAAATGATTTTATACCTTTAATTGGCCTTAGTTCCCTTCAAAGCCTAATGGGTTTAACATGTACCTAGAAAGTTTGAGCTAATTGAATTGATATCTCATGGTTATTATAGTATAAAATGCATATAAATTATTAATTTAATCTCGTTAAACCATCACATAACTTCCCAAGCACTCCTCTTATTCTTTTTCTCTCATTCACCAAATAGGCCTAGTGAAATCTTGCTCAGTTAGAATATGTGCAGGGGTATTTTAGTCATATTGAGAGGTTTGAGCCTGCTATAGTGTTCCTTCACACCTAATTTCATTTCATTTACCTCAAAACATTCTTCAATAGTTTTCCCAAACCTTCCATCAAGTTCTTTACCCCTTTTTGGCCTCAAACCTCTGAGACAAAACAATGAGGTATATCCCTCTTCCCTAAGTAAAATTGAATATTTTTGGAGTTTTTTAATGTTATAAATATATTTTTTACCAAATTTTATAGTTGTACACATTTATTTAAGTTCCTAACCAGCTCAAAATGCCTAAAAAAGGCCTTTAAAAACCCTATTTTCTTGTATTTTCCTCAAATCTACCTAAGAGTGACCTATCCCTATAAAACCAATGTTCCTAGTCTCTTTCAACATGTTATTCATCCTTAAATTATTATTATTAATCTTTTAATTCATTTAAAACACCTCTCTTCTTTGAATTCCCCATTTTCATATATTAAACAAAGAAGTTTCTTGGAACAACTATACGAAATGATGACATTTGACCAAGTAAAGAAGAGTGTATAATCATCTTGAATGGGTATTTAAGTGTGTGTAAACCATTCATTAATCAATCATGTCTCATTTTTCATTTCTTTTAATCCTCTTTTTCTCCCTAGACAATTCCATCTCTTACCCTACCTCCAAGACTATACCCTAATGTAGGTGTATGTAGGGTTTTAAGAGGTATGAGTAGGCATTCCTTACATTATTTGTATTTCATGAGTTTTATCATGATCCTCATAGAGGTGATCACTTAATTTTATCATATTCAAACATCCCATTTTATTTTCATATGCACTTTTTTTATAATTGAGTCCTCCACTATCCTCTGACTGAGCCACCTACTTTTGACCCCTATAGGTGCATATTATCTCATTTGGACCTTGATTGTGATGTTTGGGGGTCTAAATAGACTATTAAATCTATAATGAAAGTAATTAAAACTCACTTATCACTCCAACTCTGCCAAACAACTCACATAGGCCTTATTTTTCAACTTGATGGACTGTTGACTATGTTTCCTATTTGGAAGAGGCACCTTTAGGTGCACTTATATATTTTAGGTGTATAAAACAATGTACAAGACCTTCTTGAGCTTTAGGTCATTTTAAAATCCTATGGGTCATTTAAACCGTGATTATACCCTTCATATACACTTGGACCTCTCAACTGAGTCCTTTCCTACTAGACTAAGACACCCTACCCTTAGACATGGTTGTAGGTGTGTACTAGCTCTTTGAGACTTGATTGTGATGTTCTAAAACCTCCTTTTAATCCCATAATGTCACAAAGTATATATATTCATCTTTGATTCACCTTTGGATGGTCAAAACACATTTCTTGAGTCATTGTTTATTTATCTTGTTGTAGGTTTCCTTTTTTCTTATAGATGGATACCTGTAGGTGGCCATAGGGCTTACAAGACTATCCATTAACCTCTTATTGATAGCCTTCATGCAATTTGTGTGACATATAACCAATTGAAACATCTTAGTCATGATTCACTATTCATTTTGCTCCTTTGTGTTAAAAGGCCACTTACAACTTTAGACCTGTAGACATTAATGGAGTATTTTAGTGTTTTTAGAGGCATATCTGAGGCTTCAAACAACCTCTTTCCTCTTATTGTTTTACCTCCATTCTTGGCATATCCCTTATACATAATAGATTCTATCAACTTTACCTATTTATATTCCTTGTAACACCTTGTAATCATGTTGAAAGAGGTCTATGAAAACCCCTTGGACCTCTATTTTGACATTTTAGGGAAAGATTCCCAAAATTCAATCTTTTGCTTCACCATAATAATCTACATCTTATTTTTCCTCATTGACACTTCAAAAAGTTTAAAATGGTCAAGTCACATTTTATAATCCAAAATGATGCTTCTTTCATGTTTCAAATATCAACACAAGAATCATCAAAGCTCTGCTCATACACCTATAGATGAACATTTCAAACATAGGTAGTAAAGCTTCTCTATTTGTCATGGAATGAGTAGTATGCATTGTCATTTGATTTAAATGGTCTAAGGCCTCCCTCAATACCTTCACATAAACTTTTCACATTCCAAAAATATTGAAACCAATACTACGGCTTTGATGACATCATCATGAGATGCATGTATGTGAAAATGAGTTGAATGTGGATAGTGAATGTGGAAAAGAGTAATAAGGTAGACAAAAGGCATCATGGGTAGATAAAATATATTTTAAACATTAAAAATTCATGATTTAAAATAAGGACACCTTGAAAAAAATTCCAAAACATCTTTTCCAATGTGAAAAACACTTGCAAACACCTGGAACAAAGTAGGCAGGATATCTCATGATTATTTTAGCATGTTGAATGAGCTTATGACCACACTTTCACCTTTTAAAAACATCTAAATGAACTATTCCAAACTCTTAGTGGATTTTAAAATTAATATACCCTTATTTCCATTCCATGAACAAGTTGAACAAGCTTATGTAGGTGACTTCAAGTGAAGTTAAACATAAAGTTGACTATGAGATATGACAAGGCTACAAGCTACCCAAAAGACGATATGGTGAAACCAAAACATGGAAGGAGGTGGTCAATTTCCCAACTATATGAGGCCCCTAAGAAGAAGAACACTCTACAAACAAGAATAACTTTGACTGAGACTGCACATAGTGGCACCTTCCTATAGCATGGACTAACCTGTTCATAAATACATCATAAAACATGAAATAAAAAATGGAGACAATATAATAAGGTATAAAACATAATTTTTAGTCAAAATCACCAACTGGTTTGTATATATTTGACCAAAATAAAGAAAAACCTATAAGGTATATGAAATAACTAGAAAAAAAGTATAGTCAGCTTGTAAAGGATGGTTCATAAAGCACAGTTGATCAATCCTTTTAATATTTATATATAAATTAAGGTATTTGAGTGTAATATCACCTCATAAAATAATTTTTCCTAAAACCTCCTGAGCTATCTATACTAATCACAAACTTGTAGGTCACTTCTATATGTCTAGAACTACAAAAAAGAAGAATGGTTTTATATTTAAAATGGAACTTCTAGAGAAAAACAAACATATATATGAGTTTTAGGAAGGTTAAGAGGCCTTCCATGATATTTTCTCATGAGGCACACTTCCCCATGGGTTGTACAAGTGTTAAATGCTCCTTTTTTAGTAACATTATTGAATTTTAGTTAAACCACCTGCAAGATTCTAATGTAACTAACATCCCTAATAGTTAAAATAACTTCTTAGAGGATTATAAGGAAAAAAGGAAATTTGGAACCTTAGTAACCTTGGGAATTATTGTCAACCTGGAGTTGCACCCTAATTTAAGGACATGCGGGAAACGGCCAGTCCTCTATCTTGCTGAAATAATGGGATCTTCTCACGAGGGTGGGTGCCTCGATAGTGAGAAGAACCTCCAGAGAAGGCTGGTTCCCATATGATGTATCAATGAAGATTCCTACTCTACGCTACTGACTACCATGGAAAAGGGAGAAAGAAAACTTAAAGGGGAAATCCTACGTAAAAGGGGTGATACACCAGAGTTATGATCCTTCTTAGCTTGGAACCTTAAACACTAAATGAACAAGAGAGAAGGAAGACCTTAGACATCAATTAATCACTTGTGCATAAGTATTTCATGTATAGGTTTGATCTAATAGCTAAAACCTAAGGGAAAATGATGGAGAGAGGTTTGATGCAAGACACTTTGCAACCACCTAACATCCACTTACAATTTTAGCAAAAGAGAATAAAGAACACTTTAACATGACCTACACAAGGACAATATAGCAACTAGGTATGAAACAAAATTTGGGAAGGGAGAAAAACTCTACCACTTATGCAAATTGTTGAATAAATATACACTATGCCATGTTTGAAATCTAAAAGTATAGTCCTTATTGATCGAAGAGGTTACACAACTCTTAATGGCAGAGTCTGGTTTAACCAAGAGAGATTGGATTATTTTTTTAATCAAGGCTAAAAGACATTATATAGAAATTTACAAGAGGCCAAATATAGGCGTATAAACTTGAAGAGAAAGATCTTCTTTTGTTAACTCCAAGCTTTACTTGGCCTTAAAATAAAATATTTTTTTCCATTGTTCTTGCATGAAGCCTATTCATTTGATGAAGTGCACTCATCCTTGTCATGAACTATCCTACCTCCTTTTGCATGGAAATATTCTAGTGGATGTGGCATTTGACTAATTATTTAACTCTAAATATGGACTATTCAACTCCAAATATAGACTCAGAACTCCTGTTGAAGCTGGATTTACTCCTTCAGATGCATGTGCTAAAAGAAGACAAACAGGTCTCAATGATCAGTCAACTGAAACTTAGACTGTTTATTCAAAAATAGCTCTAATGTTTGAAAATATATTTGTGTTCAAAAATAGCTCCAACATTTGCATGTAAATCTTCTAATTCTGGTCATGTCTATTTCTAGTAGAATTCCATGTTCAATTCTTTGTCAGACTATCTATTTTTTGTTCCTTTTGCACAGTCAGCTGCCATTTATTTCAGATTTTTTTGCTACCTTTTTTAAATCTCAATGGTCACTTCTTGTAGGAAAAATTTGATGGCCTATAGGATGTCACTAGAAACTTTAGAAATATTTTTGTGGGTTTATTCCTCTGTTATTTTTCTCTATCAGCCCTTTTGTATTGGTCGCTGGCAGTCATATTCTTGCAGCTTTATATCTTGTGGCCTTTTGTTGGTGATTTGGCTAAGATTCTAGCCAAATTCCTTCTTCTAATCCATGGGTTTCACCTTGCCTTTTGGAAACTATCTTTGTTTTTCCCTAGGTTTATTTCTTGCGCAAAAGCTTTTCCAAATTTCTTTTCTCTTGTTTAGCTTATCCTTTCTCATCGGCTTTGTCTTGGTTTTGTCTTTGGATTTTGTATACTATTCCTTCTAAATTCCTTCAAAATTTTTGTCTAAAGGAATTCCTTCAAACAAAAAGTCTGAAGGATTCTTTGTTCCCCTTTGATTTATGAAATGCCCTTTGGCAGCCAAGTGTCCTCCAGCAGGCAATCTATGTGTCCTCCAGCAGGTAGTCTACATGTCATCCACAGTCCACTTCAAAAAAATTGGAGGCACCCAGAATTTTTACAATAGCTATGATTGTGATTTGGGCCTTTTGTAAGTGTCCCTTTTGAAGGGTACCCTACCCTTCAAAATTCTTATAACTATCTTCTCCTTGCCTTTGAATTCTTTTAGAATTTCTGCTGAGTGCTTTACAAACCTGAGTAAGTCCATAGATTTTTGCTTGACTGAGTGCATAGAAAACCTGCCTTGTTGAGTGAGTCCATAGAAAATACTATCTTCTCCCTTTCTGAATTAGCAAAGGAAAATAATGAATTCTTCCATCCTTGGTTAGAGACGGGAACTTTCTAAATAGCAAGAAAAAATCTGACTAGTGGAAGATTTGTCAACATTCTGACAACTCAAATGGGAAGCATGCCTGCTATGTTTGAGGACCCAGGCCATGTATAGACTTTATTCAAATTTCTTGATGGTGAATCTGATTTTAGATGAAAAAAACTGCTCTGATCATTGCTATAATAACCTCCTTTTTCAAAATAAGAAGGGAAACACATGAAAGCGGAAAACTAACTAAAGCAAATGTGCAAACAAGCACTTGTTGAACAAAATGGAGGCAAACTACTGTGCTTTTACAGCACTTGGAAGAAATTAGAAACAACTAACATAACCTAGTTAACCATGATAAGGCACGATCCACCTGGATCAAATGGAAAATTCTTGAACTCACTCCTTTCAAGAGATGGTACAATTTACAAGGCAAGATGTATATCAGTCATAACCTTTGATGAGGCATTTGCCTTGTCGACCAACTATACTAGCATCTTTTCAAATGGGCCATCAATAGCAAACTAGTCACCAACAAAGACAAACTCACCAAGTATTTCTTGATTGTTCTCAGATTGCTTGTCATCTATCACCATGTCAAGTGATACCCCATCTATGCATGCCTTTTGAGTGACCACATCCTTCTTATTTACTGTTGCAAGTTCATCTAACTCTTCAAGGAGCTTTGAACATGCAACCCAATCTATACTGGGATCTTGAATAGGTGATTCTTGATCAAGCTTCTCATAAACATGCTCTTCAATAACCAACACATCTATATAAAGCTCTTCAATCTCTGGTAGAGGCTCAAGGTATAGCTACCAATCATATTTTTGTTCCTCATTTTGGTCTATTTGAACTGAATCCACTATCACGCTATCTAGATCATTCTCAATAGGAGATACCTATAACTCATGTATGACTTCCATTTATACCAGCACCTTTTTAAGTTCATCCACATCAAGATCAGTCTTCCCACTCTTAGTTATAATTAGATGCTCAATTACAACCTCAAGAGAAGTATCAATAGGAATTTCCTCCTTAAACACTTCTAAAGCATCCTCTACACATTCTGTAAGAACCTGACCTGTAGCTGCAACCTCTTTCTCAATACTCTGAAGAATAGGGTCTTCTTGAGGAAGGGTGATGGCGGGAGGGTGATGAAATTCACTTGTTTGAGAGGGAAAATGAAGCATGGGAGATTGATCATGATCAGATTTTGGAATCTTGAGGGAAAAGGAATCATCTAGGGAGTTTTGGAGGGAGGGAAAGAGAAATTTTTAAAAACCTCTGTATTCTATTCCTTCCACTTGGCCATCACCTCATCAAAGTTTGGAACCTACTTTTCCTCTTAGACAACCTGAGCTTGAGAGTGACTGGTGAGGTAATGATGGGATTATAAGAAGGTCTAGTCTCATAAATAGCCACTTGAATAGGCTCTTGAATAGGCTTTTGATTAGGATTTTGACTCCAACTAGGAAGCTCCCGTAGCACATACTGGGCATGGTTAAGAGCTTCATAAGAATAAGAAGCACCATAGCCTTTTGTAGACAATTCATTTAACTCGATTCTCTATCATTCCAAGGCCTCCATTTTTTATAATGTGAGAATACATAGTCCATTTATCTCTTCTGGATCATTAGACACATTTTGAAATAGACCATTTATTTCCTCATACTAAGAGTTAGAACAAACCTTTCTTGCATATGCCAGTATTCTGAGCTCTATTTCATTCATTTTTTCTTAAAGGTGATACTGCTCATATGTAACATCATAACCATATGGGGAAGATGAAATCTGATCCTGAGATTGATATGGATTACCAGGAAGGTAAGAGTCATGTTCTTGATAATAATGATCATGAGAAACTTGATAAGGCTCAACACAGCTTTGATAATAACCTTGATAAGGCTGATTAGGCTCATAGATATCATGACTAGGCTGGGATGAACCATCATTGCATTGATAAGGAAATATACCATAGGAATTCTCTCCATACATAGCCATCAAAATTCATTTGCAATAATAAAAATAGACTTACATGGAAGCTATCCTAAACTATTGGAAACAACTGCTTGAGCTTGTAGTCACTGAATACTTCTTGAAGAACACTATTGTAACTGTGATTTCATAAAAAATAGGAAAAATGGGTCCCATCGAGCATGCCAAAAATTGTTGTCAACCTAGAGTTGTGCCCTAATTCAAGGACGTGTGGGAAATGGCCAGTCCTCTATTCGGCTAAAACAATGGGATCTTCTCACGAGGGTGGGTGCCTCGATAGTGAGAAGAACCTCTAGAGAAGGCTGATTCCTATATGATGTATCAATGAAGATTCCTACTCTACACTGCTGATTACCATGGAAAAGGGAGAAAGAAAACTTAAAGGGGAAATCCTACCTAAAAGGGGTGATACACCAGGGTTATGATCTTACTCAGCTTGGAACCTTGAACACTGAACGAACAAGACAAAAGGAAGACCTTAGACTTCAATTAATCACTTTTTCATAAGTATTTCATGTAGAGGTTTGATCTAATAACTAAAACCTGAGGGAAAATGATGGAGAGAGGTCTGATACAAGACACTTTGCAGCCACCTAACATCCACTTACAATTTCAGCAAAAGAGAATAAAGAACACTTCAACATGACCTGCACAAGGACAATATAGCAACTAGGTATGAAACAAAATTTGGGAAGGGAGAAAAACTCTACCACTTATACAAATTGCTAAAGAAATATACACTATGCCCTGCTTGAAATTTGAAAGTATAGTCCTTCTTATTGATCGAAGAGGTTACACAACTCTTAATGGTAGAGTCTGGTCTAACCAAGAGAGATTGGATGATTTTTTTAATCAAGGCTAAAATCCATTATATAGCAATTTACAAGAGGCTAAAGATAGGCATATAAACTTGAAGAGAAAGATCTTCTTTTGTTAACTCCAAGCTTTACTTGGCCTTAAAATAAAATATGTTTTTCCATTGTTCTTGCATGAAGCCTATTCATTTGATGAAGGGCACTCATCCTTGTCATGAATTGTCCTACCTCCTTTTGCATCAAAATCTTATAGTGGATTTGGCATTTGACTAATTATTTAACTCTAGATATGGACTAGTCAACTCCAAATATAGACTCAGAACTCCTGGTGAAGCTGGATTTAGTCCTTCAGATGCATGTGCTGAAAGAAGACAATCAGCTCTCAATGATCAGTCAACTAAAACTTAGACTGTTTATTTAAAAATAGCTTTGATGTTTGAAAATATATTTGCATTCAAAAATAGCTCCAACATTTGCATGTAAATCTTCTAATTCTAGTCATGTCTATTTCTAGCAGGATTCCATGTTCAATTCTTCATCAGACTATCTATTTTCTGCTCCTTTTGCACAGTCAGCTTCCATTTATTTTGGATTTTTCTGCTACCTTTTTTAAATATCAATGGTCAATTCCTATAGGAAAAATTTGATGGCCTATAGGACATCACCAAAAAATTCAAAAATATTTCTTTGGGTTTATACCTCTGTTATTTTTCTTTGTCGGCCCTTTTGTATTGGTCGCTAGCAGTCATATTCTTACAGCTTTATATCTTGCAGCCTTTTGTTGGTGAATTGGCTAAGCTTCCAACCAAATTCCTTCTTCCAATTCATGGGTTTTGCCTTACCTTTTGGAAACTATCTTATTTTTCCCCAGGTTTATTTCTTGCACAAAATCTTTTTTGAATTTCGTTTCTCTTGTTTAGCTTAGCCTTTCTCATCGGCTTTGTCTTGGTTTTGTCTTTGGACTTTGTATACTGCTCCTGAATTCCTTTAGACTTTTTGTCCAAAATAATTCCTTCAGACCAAAATTATGAAGGATTCTTTATTCCCCTTTGCTTTTTTGAAATGCCCTTTGGCAGCCAAGTGCCCTCCAGTAGGCAATCTACGTGTCCTCCAGCAAGCAGTCTATGTGTCATCCACAGTCCACTTCAAAAAAATTGGAGGCACCCAAACTTTTTGCAATGGCTATGATTGTGATTCAGGCCTTTTGTAAGTGTCCCTTCTAAAGGGCACCCTGCCCTTTAGAAGTCTTAAAACTATCTTCTCCTTGCCTTTGAATTCTTTCAAAATTTCTATTAAGTGCTTTACAAACCTGAGTAAGTCTGTAGATTTTCGCTTGACTAAGTGTGTAGAAAACCTTCCTTACTAAGTAAGTTCATAGAAAATACTGTCTTCTCCCTTTCAAAATTAGCAAAGGAAAATAATGAATTCTTCCATCCTTGGCTAGAGACGGGAACTTTCCAAATAGCAAGAAAAAATCTGATTCATGGAAGATTTGTCAACAGGAATCATGCCACTTACATTAATGACCCTTAAAATCACATTAAATGACCTAAAATGATAAATAAGCTAATGAAACCATGACTAAGGCTAGAAATGTAGTAGATAGCATCAATTAAATCATAATATAGCCTATGAGAAATCTTTAGACCCCTAAACATATAAAAAAACTAGTGTTTTTACCTATATGGGTCCAAGTTTGACCTAAAACCAAACTTGGTCAATAGGTATAAAGATATATTATACCTTTGTAAGCATTCTCTCCTCAAACATAAAATTATTTAGGAACTTCATGCCTCTCCACTTAGAGGACACTCAATATTTTTTAAAACATGTCATAGAATCAAGCAAGATTTCTTTTGAGAAGGACTTAAAGGGGGTGTTTAGAAATATGTGGATGAATGCATGATATTCCAACAAAATAAAGGTGAAACCATTAAGACCCTACATCTTTTATAGCCTTCATCTATCCCTAACCATCATTAGGAAGAGGTTTCCAAGGATTTGATTATGAGGTTACCAAGGTTTGAGGCTAAAAATGTTATCATCATGATTGTGGATTGACTCACCAAGTATGATCATTTTTTCTCCTTATCATATCCATTTATTGCCAATATAGTAGCTTTTGCTTTTCTTAATATAGTTCAAAAATTGCATGGCACTCCAAAGATCATTATAAGTAACCAAGATCCCATATTTACTAGTAATTTTTGGACTAAATTATTTACATGTTTGGGTAACCATTTGGATGATAGATCCTCTTATCATCCTCAATTTCATGGATAAATAGAGGTATTCAACAAATGTCTCTAAGGGCATCTTAATTTTTTTTTTAACAAATAGGACAAATGGGTTCATTGGTTTCCACTTGTTGAATGGTGGTATAACACTTTTTTTCACACTTATTTCCAATATGTCTCCCTTTGTGTCATTATATAGGTATCACCCCCCATCCATCACTTTAGTTTTGATAGTGCATTCTAAGGTTCAAGCTATTCAAGAACATATCCACCATCAATAGGAGGTGTCAGTCTGTTTGGCAATGGTACAAAATTAAATGAAGTAGAAAGCAGATCAACACCATAATGAGTGGAATTTTGACATAGGTGATTGGGTTTTTATGCATTTGTATCCATATAAATATATGTCCCTAAAATAATAGAAGCAGAATAACAATTTGTCACCTAAGTATTATAGCCCTTACCAGATCTTGTATAAAATTGGTAGTGTGGCTTACAAGTTAGAATTACCCCTAACCACTTGCATACATCTAGTATTCCATGTATCTTACCTAAAGAAAGTAATTGGACATAGATTTTTCACTTAGACCAAGTTACCTAAATTAGATTAAGAAGGCAAAGTCATTATATAGCCTAAGGAGATCCTTCACATGTACATTAAGTAACTATGGACTAGAGTCATTAAGTAGTATTTCATCAAATGGAATAACCTACATTTTGAAGATGCAACATGGGAGGATGAAGCATTCCTAAAGAAACATCCTAGTTTGATTCAACATTGAGGAAAATGTTGTTTTGAATGGGAGGGGCATGTTACACCATTAACCTATAATGTGTCTAGGGATATGTGTGGCCAAATTATAGCTTACACATGTTCATATTAGCTTATTGTATTTATTTATGTTCTTAACATGGTCAAACTATGGAATAACCATTGATAAGTAGATTATATATAGGAGGTATGGTGAAGAAAGTTTAAAGAGTGGTCATAGAGGAAAACTGATGGACCAAAATCATCAGGGCCAAATACCTCTCCTCGAGGGAAGGCTCCCATTTTTTAGTAGATCTAGGTCTTGCTAATGGTTCTACTTTCTATAAAGCTCTATAGGTGGTTAAGAACCTTATTAATAAATGGCTCAAATGTTATGTTAGAAGAGGCAATATGCTAGATTTCTAGAGTGATTTTTGGATCTTGACCCCTTTAGAATCCACTTTCCAAGACCCAAAATTGATAGCTTTCTTCAAGAATAATTATGGGTTCGAAGTAATGGATTATTGGGAAATTATAAATGGGAGAAAGTGCTAGAAAACTTTAGCCAAACTAGGGCTAGACCAGTAAAAAATCCATCTTTTCCAAACTCTGAATGAATCCATTCAACACATTCATATCAGTTAAGTTCCTAGAAAAGATAAACTTGTCTAGAAACATAATCCTAATGGGATTTACTTGGTAAAATCAATATTTTTATATCTATGAAATTTGGATGAAGAGGATTTTAATTATAAATCTCTATAGATAAAAAACCTCATCCCTAAAATCAATGTCTTCTCCTGGTTACTAGCTTAAAATAAGATATTAATAGTGGACAATCTAATCAAAAGAGGTTTAATTATCCCTAACAGATGCTTTCTTTACAAATAGGTACCAAAAATAGTGGAACATCTCTTTCTTTTTTTCCCATTAAGGTCGACTATTTTTTAGTGATTCTTTAGCAATTCCAACATTTTATGGGTTTTTCTACAGTCTATCTTGGACTTAATTACCCAATAAAAACCCCCTTGAGAAGAACTATTATTAACTCACTAGTGGAATTTGGCCCTACCTCATATTTATTAGGGTATTTGGAAAGCCAAGAATGCTTACATATTTGAGTGTCATCAACCTCATCCTAAGTCTACTTTCAAAAGGATCAAGGCCTTCATGTAGGAAAATTAGTCAATCTCTACCCACACCTTTGATCAACCAAGATTCCCACTTTCTTCCTCAATTTTAAAAAAACATAATTTGGTCATCCCAAGTAAATCCCAGGCTAAAGGGGTGGATATATCTCTCATAAAATGGTCTCCCCTCATTCCTTAGTGGTTTAAATTAAATTTTGATAGGGTATTAAAGGGGAATCCTTGTTCAGCTAGGGCAGGTGGTTTGATCAGGGATTCTTCAAGAAACATCAAATTGACTTATGCAAGGCCACTTGGAATTCAAACCAAACACATTATGGAATATTTAGTGGCCTTGTGGTTCATTGAAGAGGTGGTCAAACTAGGTTCTCAATTTATTCATATATAATGGGACTCAAAGAACAACATTAATTGTCTTAAGAGCATATCCCCATCTTCCTAGAACCATTTATAGAATCATCAGTGATGCCAAATCCCTTCTCAACTATTTCAAAGGAGTTATTATTTATCATGTATATAGAAAATAAAATATGGAAGCCAATTGCCTTACAAATATAGGGGTCCTTAGAAGTGATTACATCACTTGGCATGATGGTAAATTTTTGGATGACATCATCTGAATAGTCGAGAAGGAAAAGGGACTTGCCATTTAAAGTCATGGTGATAAACTTTTTTAAGTTTAGATTATGGGTTAAACATATGGCTTTCCATATGTCTAAAGACATCTTTTCCAAGGATTGGCATCAGGGTTAGTCATCATACCCTTACACCTATCTCATGACTAATTATTGCTCCACCTGGTTTTATTCTCTAATACCATCAAGTGTTTTTTAGTTTACCTATAAAGATAACAATAAAGTGAAAGTGAATATGGGTAGAGATAGAAATCATTTTGAGCTAATTTTATATTTTTACATTAAGAAAAATGATTGTGTCTAGCATAAAATTATAAAAGGGGGGCTAGCCCCATTTATCAAATGTCTGATGGGGCATGATACATCACTCTCAAGGTATTTTTTTCATATTTGGAAAAATCATGAGGTGAGAATGCATGGGATAAAGATTAAAATTATAGAGGAGCTAATTAGGGAAATAATAAGAATGGAATTCTATGAAGTAAAGGCATTCAAAGACAAGCATCACAAGGAGGAACTCATGTAAATTTTTTAGGAAAGAGAAGGAGAAATACAAGCCAAAACCATTGTCCAACAAAGGTTACATGCATGTTGATTTGCCAAGAAAATGACCAGAGGTATGTCTCCAAATAATGCATTATATCACTTTGAAAGGTAAACACACCATTTTATACTCGCATCATTTCTTGATTTTGAACCATTTCAAGGGTCATCTCATCACTATCCCTTCCTTTCTACTACAATCTTTGGAGGTTTCTATTTTAAATTTCAAGAACCCTACCACGGATCTTATCTACCATGGTCTTCTTTTCCTACTGATCAAAAGTGGGGAACTAGTCTAGTCTAAGACCATTTTAGATGCTATTGATATTAAGAGTAATAAGGAGGAGTTGGAGGTGGAGTGTTATCAATCCTTATCTTTTGAAGAGGAGAATCAAGGGAAACAGTTGGGGGCTTCTAGCACTCATGCACAGAAAAATCACAAATTTGATTTAGGAATCTCCTCTTTCACTTCTAAAGGAAAATTTTCTATATGGGCTAATGGTAAAAAGGGTGTCAAATTTTTACTTCATAAATTCCATACCAAATTCACAATCTAAAATCTCCTTTGTGGAGAAATCTCAGAGGAATTTGAGAGGTTAAGTAATTTTATCAATTTTAAAAAAATTGTGGGTCATGATGGTAAGACTCCTGAGACTCACAACTCTAGAGAGGACTCTTTCTAGAAGGAAAATGAGGAGGAGGATACTTGGGTTGCTAAGTAAATCATAAAATAATCCCTTCATCTGAATCTCAAAAGGAAAAAACTAGATAATGAGGAGAAATTCATTGGTAGTCACAAGAAAGGTAAATATCATAAAAAAGCAAATGCAGTGACCAATCAATTGGTCACTTACTTTAATTCAAAATAACTTTATTTTTTCCCATTTTGGTTTGGGTCCTTTTTGATCTATCAGTTGACTATTGGCTAAAGTTTAGCAAAAGTGAGGCTAGTCATTAGGGTGTTCACCCTTATCTTATTTGGGCTTTGTTGTTTTCTTTCACTTTTATGTCTATTCTCTTTTATACTGGGTTTGAGTCCCTTCAACCCATCTTTACCTATCAAATAAAAAATAGGAGGTAGTGGTTAGTCTTTTATCATTATATTGTGAATTCTATTCTTATTACATTGTTTTGGAGATTACCCCATTGAAGTGGCTCAGTATTAATATTCAAGTATTCTACTCTTTCACTAATTATATTTGTGTATCTACTTATTCTTCTCTTAATTTTATGCTATATAATTCTACTATTGCAAATCATTTAAGTGATTTTCTTCCAAAGATCTTATTAAGATCTAAAAATAATCCTAAGTAAAGCCTTTATCAGTTGATTGATATAAGAGGAGAGAGATTATTATCTGAGTGCTTTTCCACACCAACCATGGACTAATGATCCCCCACACAATCTCACAAAAAATGAATGGTCCTCCATGGATGGATAAATAGTGATAGTGCAAAAATTGATATAATCAATTAGAAACATATGTGTTGTAAGAAAACTATTACATGTAGCATATCATAAACAAATACCTTCTAACATTAAACCATGCAATACATGAAAACTAAATCAAATAGGTGAAATGACAATGTTTAAACCATAAACATTAATTTGACCAAAGTTTTAATATAGTTATTCCATACATCAAGATCAATCAAATTCATGCACACAACTCATTTGTATAGCCTCAATCTATCTATTTAATGGAACTAAGTATGAGAATTCTATTACACCTACTTGTTTCATGTCATCATTAACAAGTAAGAATAATAATTATAAAATATACAAATTTCAATCATATAAATATTCACATAAAGAATGACATGGTTTATATGAATACAAGAAATTAAATTCCCACATATAATTCTTTATGAGTATCCAAAAGCAATCAATCAGCTAATAGGTATTCCAATATACCCATTAAGATAAACAAATAAAATATAACACAATAATAATTATTGAACCTTCCCATTAGATAATGATATGTCATTTAAAACCCAACTGTTTATCAAGTTTATACTATCAAACAAACAAATATTCACATTTGGATTTACTTATTTCCCTAAGTGACCTCAAGGCTTTCCATATTACTAAGTCTTTATAAGTCCACACATCTCAGAAGTTATAACCCCTATTATATTCACCTTTCATTCATATTATAATACAAGTGTATAATCAAAACTCACACAAGAGAGATAAATATACAAGTAATATTTATTTACCAATATAAAGAGTATATAACCCAACAATAATAGGTGATACACAACCTAGGTTCATAATCATTATAATTATATATGCTTAGTTTGGACAAGACATGATGTGTGTGTGTGTGTGTGTGTGTGTGTGTGTGTGTGTGTGTGTGTGTGTGTGTGTGTGTGTGTGTGTGTGTTTAGTTTAGACTATAGGGTATATTACCAAATCCCATAATACCACTTAAATCAAATATTTAAAATCAAAATTAAAATAACTGAATGTATGTATATATATGTATATATATATATATATATATATATATATATATATATATATATATATATTCAATCATTTAAAAATCCACCTTATTAATTTTACTCAAAACCTTTTATTTAAAATAACATTTGAATATATTAAGACTTATAGTCAATTATTTTTCTATTTCCAGCTTAACTATATAAAAATTCATTTATCCATATAAAAAATAAAGCCTAGATGTTTATCAGATGTAGGCTCGACTCATATAGCCTAAGTTGATCCTTGATCTGAAATGTTTTCCACAATAAACTCTACTAAGTCCATTTCTAAATCAAAATAATTGATTAACTATTATGGAGATAAACATACCTCATACTATTTAGTACAACACCAACACATAGTCTAATAATCATATGTAGCTCAAATTTACATAAATTTCATTATGAAATTGACTCTACCTGAATCTTTAATAGAATGGAAAAATTGTAAAATAATAAAACCATCAAATGATCCAAAATTCATGTATTACAATACCAATATACCTAGAAACACCAATTCCTAAGAGTCATAAATCTCCTAAAGTATACGAATAACCACAAACTATTCCATTCACTGATAATACAAAGGATTTTTAAAAAATGCTAATTTATTATCCTTGTTTCCTCTAAAAAATACACAAAATTTAATAAGTTTCTAAAACTTAAACAACTTTGAAATTAATATTTTAACACATTCATAAAATACATGGTTTAAAATATTTATGTTTTGTCCCTGTGGGTGGGTTGAACCCTCCCACAGGGTCATATATAAGTGAAGCCCTTTTAAGTAACATTTAAATCTACAAATAGTTAAAATTGTTCCTAGATTAAAATGATCAACATGATATATTTACAAACCCATGAAACCCCAGTCACTAAAACATCTATGTTTCCATTTTCCATTTTCCATTTTCTATTTCCCATTTCAACATAATATATAAACATACTTAGCCATTCAAAAATGAGGGTTATAAGTGTTCGACCATGTGGGTGGTTTTACCCACCTACAGGGTCATTCACTATTTTTTTTACAAAATAAACTAATAAACTATCTAACCCATTTTATGATAAAATGGCAATTAAAACATCTTATATATCTTTTCAAAATATAAAAAACAAAAAAGATATTAACAAACCCTACCTCAAATCTAAAAACCAATTATTCTAAAAATCCAAGAATCTTCTCTACCTAGCACTCCTCATCCTGTCCTCATCTTCTCTCCACCTCAGCCTCCATATATCTTTTTTTTCCAAAATTACATGCCAAAACCCTAAAAATACTCCACAAAATTGGGTTTCCAATAATGAATCTCCAGTTCCATCAATATTTTATTAAAATTATAGCATGTTATGTCACCAAAAAACCCTTGATAGTCAAGTTAACCAGCATAAAATCATAATGACCAAACCATGTAACTAATCAAGGTCAACCAAGCTTCACTTTATGTCTCAAAGAGTCTAGAATCCAAATGACTCACTAACCTTAAATTCCTTGAACATGCCATAGTTTATAATCATTTTAACATTATAAAACCAAAATATGGTCTTTGACCAAATAAATGCCAATCAAATACCATGAAAAATGACATATCTCAAATAGGGCTTTTGAATATAACATTATAGTCATGTCTTTAGTCAAAATATTCAAACTTATGTTTTTACCATGAAACATACACTATGCCTTTAGCTAAAACAATTACACTTTGTTTTAAATTTCAAAACCTTTACAAATTCAAATTATGGCCTAAGGTAAGCCCTTGTTCAATAACACAATCATGCTTATCATTAACTAGTGAAACCTTGTTCAGAGTTATGACCTCATAAAATAGATCATGGTCTAAGGTTAGAATAAAACCTTAACAAAAATAAAATGATAATGATAATCTTGATTAAACTAAAAATGTCATTTTCCTATTAAAAATGATCATCTTAATAGTTATTCATTATGTATGAAACACATATCAACCATGGTTTAAACATAATAGGGATTTATAACTTCCTAATAGACATCAAATGTCTCACTTTACCTTTTCAAAAATATGCCACATTAATAACACACCTATGGTACATAGTCACAAAAAATAGAGTAAGATAGAATACAAGTATCTTAGTCATCATATGATCTTATAAATGTATACACACTTTACAAGGATTAAAGTAATATGCAAAAGATAATCAATCAACCAAAATAAGAAAATACGTTAATAATATTATGCATGCTACTAAAATCAATGTTAATAAACTAACACATGTTAATAGATTTTTACTCTATATGTTGTGTACAAGGTTCTTATCTCATTCTCTCTTCCCCCACTTGTCTCCATCTCCACCACCCTCTTTGATGATACCCTCCCTCAATCATAGTTAGTAGGGTGGACTCCATCCTGCATCCACTTCAATAAAATAAATAGTAGTTAGACCGAATCATGACATAATCATAATAAAATATTATAAAAGATTTAGTTATATAATCATGATCAAAATGTATCATAATAGAATACAAATAACTAACTACCAGTTAACTATTATGATCATAACAAATAAATGATGTCCATAATCAACATACTACTAATCCAGTTACTTAGCACATCAAGCAAACCAATCACTAACCATAGAATCTAGTAATAAATAGATAAACAAGTCTAGAGGAAAATTAGGATGTAACATTCTTCCCCCTTAAATCTAGTCATTATTGTGATGACACTTATTTTAATAAAATTTCTAAAATAAAATAGTGTTAGCAAAAAATAAACATAATATCTAGAAAAATACTAAGAAAACAAATGAGGAAACATCTTATGAAACTCTTCATAATCTTTCTAAGTAGCACTATCTTCAAAATAATTATCCCACTAGACCTTACACTATGACACTTCTTTGTTATGCAAACTAAGTTTACGAGTGTCAATTATTCTAACTAGTTTTACTATGACAACCCCAAGATCTAGAACCTATAAAGCATTTCAATCTAACACATGAGAAGGATCAGCAACATACTTTTTAAGATAGGACACATGGAAAATATTAAGCATGAGTGCTAAATATGGTGTCAAAGTAAGTATGTACACCATAGGATTGACAAATTCCAAGACCTCGAAGGTTCCCACATATCTAGGAGATAATTTGGCTAATTTTCCAAATTTTATTGAGCTTTTTTTATTTTACCCATAGAAAAAATTTACCTCTAATAAAAAATTGCCTTCTTATTATTTCCAGATTAGTAAAACTCTTTTGTCTATCATTGGCTTCATCCAACCTTTGCCTTATTAACTTAACCTACTCTTCCATTTCAAGAAGCATATCCAGACAAAAGACTACCATATCTTCTAACTTATACCAGTTGATTGATGTTCTACACCTTCCTCCATACAATGCCTCAAATGGTGCCTTTTTAACATTAATTATTATGATTTTTTGTAGGGAAACTCAACCAATGAAATATATTATTCCCACCTGTACTGTTGGTCCATGCAATACATCCTTAGATGATATTATAAAAATCGATTCACCTTTTCTTTTTGTCCATCTATTTCCATATGGTACATTGTACTAAATTTCAAATGAGTACCCAAAGCCAAATTGAGAGTCAACCATAATATAAAATTCATTTTTGGGCCCCCATATAAAAAAATATTTTCTATAAACCCATGTAATCTATACACTTATTTCACAAATATCTTCATAAGCATAGGCGCATCATCTAAAATATTACCAGAAATGAAGTGAAATACCTTGGTGAGTTTGTCAACAACTACCAAAATCATGTCATGTTAGCTCTGAGATATTAGAAACCCTTGGATAAATTCCATGTTGATGATCTTCCACTTCCTTTTGGTATGGTATGCGGGCATAGCAACCCAATAGGATGCACATACTCAGCCTTAACTTGTTGACATTCTAAACATCATGGAACAAAATCTATTACATTTTTCTTAATTCCCTTCAAGAAATATAATGGACTTAGCTCTACTAATAGCTTAATAACAACTAGATGTCTTGAATAAGGATCATTTATTAGTTCCTTGAGTGCTACACTCCTCAAATTTTCCTTATCTGGTATATAAATCCTTCCTTTGTACCTCAAAAACCCATCATCTTTGAATTTGAATCCTTCATACTTAGGATCCAAAGCATTTTGATCCACTTATAACTTTACCTATTCATAAAATTCATCTCCTAAAGTGAATTTTACCACTTGATCACAAAAGGTACTCCTAATAGTAGCTAAAGTTACTATATAACTTCAATGATTAAGTGCATCTGTAACCCTATTTTCCTTGCCTTTAATGAATTAATGCCAAAATTATAATTTTATAATAACTCTAACCATCACTTATGATGTGAATTTAGGTTAAGTTGGGTGAATATATACTTGAGCCCTAAATTATTAGTCTTGAGATCAAACAGTTTTCATAATAGATAATGCCTCTAAACTTGCAAGGCATGAACTATTGTAGCCAATTCCAAATCATGTAGAGAATAATTTTCCTCTTATATTTTCAACTTCCTAGACTCATAAGATACAATAAAACCTTCTTACATTATAACTCCTCCAAGACCATATTTTGAAACATTAGTTATTACCAAGAATTGGCCATTTAGATTGGGAACTATCAACATTGGTGCTAAGGTAAATCTTCTTTTTAGCTCCTAAAAACTTCCTCACACTTAACTGACCACATAAACTTACAAATTTTTTTTAAGAGAGTTAATAGGATTGGACATCTTAGAAAATTTGGAACAAACTTCCTATAATATCTAGCCAAACCCATAAAACTCCTAGGTTCATGGACATTTTTAGGTGCTAATAATTCTATAATTGCTTTAATCTACAAAGGATCCATGGATATTCCTTATATAGATATAATGTGCCCAATGTACTATACCATTTTTTTAATAAGGCACACTTTGATAGTTTTCCAAAAAAATTATGTTTCTATAACCATTCTAGAACCAACTTAAAATGCTTTAGATGTTCCTCCTCAGATTGTGAATAGATAAGGGTATCGTCTAAAAATACCAACACAAAATAATCTAGATAATCCTTAAACACATTATTCATGAGATTAATAAATTTTTTTGGCACATTTATTAGCCCAAAAGGAATAACTATGAACTCATAATGTCTGTATCAATTTTTGAATGTTTTTTTATAATGTCTTACTCTCTAATCCTTAACTGATGATATCCTGCTCAAAGATAAATATTCAAGAAAATTTATGTGTTATGCATTTGATAAAAAATATCATCAATTTGAGGTAAAGGATACTTTTTTTTTTTTTTTTCTTATTCAATATCCTATAATTAATACATAGGTGAAGGGTTTTATCCTTTTTTACAAACAAAACTAGTACATTCTATGGTGACACACTTGGTCGAATAAACCCCTTGGACAATAGCTCTTGAATTTGAGCCTTTAACTCAAATAATTTAGCTGTCATCATTCTATATGGGGATTTATAATATGGTTCAAACTTTGGAATGATGTTAATTGAGAAATCAAATTATCTCTTAGGGGGTAAACCCAATAATTCTTCAGTAAAAACATCTTAGAAATCTTAGAGAAAAGGATAATCTTTGATAGAAGGTTCCTTAGATTCTTCCATCTCATTTATTTTTATAATAAATTTTTGACACCCTTTTCTCTATACTTTTTTCAACTGAATTATTGAAATATGTCTAAGCTTAAGCTACCTCTTTACTCCCTAAATTTGGGATTGATTACCCAAATCATCTAGACATTCAACCCTTTTGAGTAAACAATCTACCTTAGCTTTATGTTGAGATAACCAACTTACTCCTAGGATCATGTCATATGACACTAATGGGGCTGAAAATAGATCTAATACCATAGTGATTTTAGGTAGTTTTATCTCATCTTTGACCAAATATTTATTGACCTTAACCTTAGATTCATTCCTGTATTGAATTGACTATGCATTTTTCATAACTCTAGCTTTTCTAGACAACTTTTTAAGCATATTAGGAGAAATAAAACATTCATTAGATCTTATTTCAATTAAAATTAAAATTGGTTGACCAAATAAAGTACTTGATAGCTCAATTAGAGAAGCCTGAAACTCAACTTGATAGTTATCAATATTTGCATGAATTCTCTACTAAAAAGATCCATGGTATGGAATGGAACCCTTATTCTTACCATCTGATTTTATTCAAGTGAATTCCATAGAATAATAATCACCTCTATAGATGAAGCATCCACTAAGTGGTCCTTTCCTTTCATATTTATAATTTCCCTTGAAACCATTTCTTGACTTTTTATTTCCTGAATCATTCCAAACTTGGAATTCTAATTCTTGAGCTAGTTTTTAGAGTTACCACTCCTCTTCCAATTCTTCTTTTTTAAATTCATTTTAGGACTTGCAAACTTTTTATTGAACTTCTCTATAACTTGAGCAAGTGACTTTAGATTCTACTCCTGCTTAACTACCTTTTTGAAGACTTGATCCATAGTAGATGTCACATGCACATCTACCTCAATTCCAAGCTAGAGTTTTAATCCCGTAATGAAATTTTTAATGCAAAACCTTTCATCTACCTAATATTGAGGAATGTACTTTAGGAGTTTGACAATTTTTCTTGGTACTTATTCACTAAAAGGTATCATTGCTTCAAATTCTAAAAAATTGTCAGCTTCTGATCAAAATAGAGTTGGGGTAACCATATTGATTTGAACAAGGTCATGAATTATTCCCACATGATGGTGGTAGAGTGAAGGCTCATCTTTATTTCTTATTTATCAACACATAGCTACTTTACTAACCAAATGGTAAGCTCCCCAAATTGCTTTAGTAACTTTAGAGTAATTAATAATATCAATTTACTTTTCTATATCAATGGTACTTATTCACTAAAAGGTATCATTGCTTCAAATTCTAAAAAATTGTCAGCTTCTGATCAAAATAGAGTTGGGGTAACCATATTGATTTGAACAAGGTCATGAATTATTCCCACATGATGGTGGTAGAGTGAAGGCTCATCTTTATTTCTTATTTATCAACACATAGCTACTTTACTAACCAAATGGTAAGCTCCCCAAATTGCTTTAGTAACTTTAGAGTAATTAATAATATCAATTTACTTTTCTATATCAATTATCCATAATTCAACTCCATTTCCTAGAATATTTCCAAAAAACTTGGGTGGATTAACTTTCTTCATATAATATGCAAGCTCAACAGATACACATGTTCTTGCATCTTGAGGTACCTCCTCTTTTCTAGGTTCTTAAGGAACTTATTACTCAGTAGTATTTTTTTTAGGTTCATTTTGATTATTCTCCTCAACATTTCCATGAACTTCCTATTCAAGGGTAGCTATTTAGTCCCTAGTCTCATTTATGGTCATGAAAATAAGATCAAGTTTTGCAACTTGTTCAGTAGCAAATGAATTTTTGTCAACTATAGGGCTAACATTATTAGGATTTGATTTACCCTCACCAACTAGCCTTTGACATGACATTATTCTTTATAATAATAATAATAATAATACGTTAGTCAACTTACTAAGTCCAAGAGTTTAAGCCTCATATCTGATACCACAATGTAATAACCCCTTAGGGTTAGTTAGAATTAAGTTAATTTTTTTTTCATAACTAAATTAACTTAGTATTAATGATATTTAAATAAATGAATCATTTATATTAAATAATAGGTTAATAATCTAATTCATTTAGATAATTATCATTAATAATAAATGGTTTTTGATAAATAGTTCAACATAGTAAAGAATAACACTATTAAAGATAATAATAACTCAGTCACTACTAATTAAATAGTATAATAAATACAAGTATATATAGCCAACCATTATTTATATAAAATTGAAATCAAATAGTATAAGTATATAACACTACATAATTTAATATCAAATTATAATTATACAATGTTCCACAGAACATATGAGTCTCAAAGATCTCATTAAGATCTAAAAATAATCTTGAATAAAGCCTCTATTGGTTGAATTTTATAAGGGAGGGAGAGTATCATCTAAATGATTTTCCACAAAAAATATGAACCAATGATCCCCCACATAATTTCCCAATAATGGAATGTTCATCCTTTCATGGATGGGCATATAGTGATAGTGTAAAAATTGATAAAGTCACTAGAAATCTGTGTTGTAAGATAACTATCACATGCAGTATATCATAAAGAAATATGTTCTAACATAAAATTATGCAATACATACAAACTAAATCAAATAGATGAAATGATAATGTTTAAACCATAAACATTACTTTGTCTAAAGTTTTAATATAACTATTTCAAATCTCAAGATCAGTCAAATTCACACTCAAAACTCATTTGTATAACCTCAATCTATCTTTTTAATGGCGCTACGTATGTGAATTATATTACACCTACTCATTTAGTGTAATTATTAAAAAGTAAGAATAATAATTCTAAAATATAAAAATTCTAATCATATAAATATTCACATAAATAATGACATAGTTTATATGAATACAAGATATCAAATTCTCACATATAATCCTTTATGAGCATCCAAAAGCTATTAATCAACTAATAAGTATTTGAATATACCCATTAAGATAAATAGCTGAAATATAACACAATAATAATTATTTAAACTTACCATTATATAATGATCTATCACTTAAAACCCAACTATCTATCAATTTTATGCTATCAAACAAATAAATCTTCACATTTAGATTTCCTTATTTCCCTAAGTGAACTCAAGACTTTCCATATTACTAAGTCATTAAAAGTCCACACATCTCAAAATTTATAACCCTTATTACATTCACCTTTCATTCATATTATAATACAAGTGTATGATAAAAACTCACACAAGAGATATAAATGTATAGCTAATATTTATTTACCAATATAAAGAGTCTATAACCCAGTAATAACAAGTGATACACAACCTAGGTTCGTAAGCATTACAACTATATTTATATGTATATGTAGATAGTTATTTATATGTGTATGTATTCCACATCATGAATGGAATTTTAATCCATTATCCACTTATGTACACACACACACACACATTCTAAATTTGGACTATAAGGTATATTACCAGATCCTATAATATTAAATAAAATCAAAGATTTAAAATCAAAATTAAAACAATTGAATGTGTATATATGTATATTCAATCATTTAAAAATCCACCTTATTAATTCTACTCAAAACCTTTGATTTAAAATAATAGTTGAATTTATTAAGACTTATAGTCAATTCTTTTTTATTTCCAGCTTAATTGTATAAAAACTCATTTATACATACAACACACAAAGCCTAGATGTTTATCATATTTAGGCTCGAATCATATAGCCTAAATCAATCCTATATATGAAATGTTGTCCATAATAAACTTCATTAAGTCCATTTTTAATTCAAAACAGCCAATTAACTATTATGAATATAAACATACTTCATACCATTTAATATAAAACCAATGCGCAATCCATCAATAATCATCTATAGCTCAAATTTACATAAATTCCATTATGAAATCATCTCTACCTGAGTCTTTAATAGAATATAAAATATAAAATATTAAAACCATTAGTTGGTCTAAAATTCATTTATTACCAAACCAATACACATAAAAACACCAATTCATAAGATTCATAAAGCTCCTAAAGTATATGAATAACTAAAGATAGTTACATTCACTCATAATGCAAAGGATTTTAAGTAAATATATGTTTACTAAACTTGTTTCCTCTAAACAATACACAAAATTTAATAAGTTTCTAAAACTTAAATGGATTCAAAATAAGGTTTGACCCATTTGTATTTGGCCCTATGGTTGGGTTGAATCCTTCCACAAGGTCATACACAAGTGAAGACATTTTAAATAATGTTTAAATCTATGGACATTTAAAATTGTTCCTAAATTAAAATCATCAATATGATATATTTACAAACCCATAAAACCCTAGTCACTAAAACATTTATGTTTCCATTTTACATTTCAACATAATATATAAACATACTCAGCCATTCAAAAATGGGGGTTATAAGTGTTTGGTTGTATGGGTGTCTATACCCACCTATAGGGTGTCCACTAATTATTATTTTTAAAACAAACTAATTGATTATCTAACCCATTTTATGAGAAAATAGCCAACAAAACAATTTATATATCTTATGAAAATGGAAAAAATAGAAATGATATGAACAAACCTTACCTCAAACATAATAACCAAATAGTTTAAAAATATAATAATTTTATTTGCCCACATTTCCTCATCTCATCTTCGTATTCTCTCCACCTCAGCCTCCATATATCTTTTTTTCCAAACTTGCATGACAAAACCCCAAAAATACTCCACAAAATTAGGTTTCCACTAATGAATCTCCAATTCCATCAATATTTTCCTAGAATTTTAGCATGATAGCTCGTCATGAAATCCTCGATAGTCAAGTTAACTAAAATAATACCATAATAACTAAACCATACAACTAACCAAAGTCAACCAAGCTTCACTTTATGGCTCTAAGAGTCTAGAATCAAAATGACTCATGAACCTTAAATTCCTTGAATATGCTATAGTTTATAATCATTTTAACATTATAAAATCAAATGTTATTCTTTGAACAAATAAATACCAATCAAATATAATGAAAAATGACATAGCTCGAAAAGGTCTTTTGACTATAACATTATAATCATGCCTTTAATCAAAAGATTCAAACTTATGCTTTGGCCATGCAACATACAATATGCCTTTAGCTAAAACAAGTACACCTTATTTTAAATTTTAAAACGTTTACAAGTTCAAATTATGGGTAAGCTCTTGTTCAATAACATAATCATGCTTCTCATTAACTAATGCAACCTCATTTAGATTTATGACCTCATAAAATATATCATGGTCTAAGTTTGGAATCAAACCTTAAAAAAATAATATGATAATGATAATCCTGATTAAATTAAACATGTCATTTGCCTATTAAAAATGATCATATGAATATGTATTTAGTATCTATAGAACACATCTCAACTAAGGTTTAAACATAACAGAGATTTATAAATTTCTAATAGACATCAAACATATCAATTTACATTTTCATAAATATACCAAACTCATACGACCCTCGTGATACATAGTCATAAAAAATGGAGTAAGATAACATACAAGAATCTCAACCATTGTATGATCTTAGAAATTCAAACACACTTTACAAATATTAAAGCAATATGCAAAAGATAATTAATCATCCCAAATAAGCAAATACATTAATAATATTATACATGTTACTAAAATCAATATTAATCAACTAGAATGTGTCAATAAATTTCTACTCTATGTGGTGTGTGTAGGGTTCTCATCTCATTTTCTCATCCCTCACTTGTCTCCATCTACACCATCTTATCTAATGATATGCTTCCTCAATCATAGTCAGGAGGGTGGACTCCATCATGTATCCACCTCAGTATACTAAATATTAGTTAGACTAAATCATGAGATAATCATAATAAACTACTTTAAAATATTTAACTGCATAATCATGATCAAAATGCATCATTATAGAATAAAAATATCTAACTACTAGTTAACTATCATTACCATAAGAAATAAACATTGTTCATAATCAATACTACTAATCTAGTTGCTTAACACATCAATTAAGCCAATCACCAACCACATAATCTATTAATAAATAGATCAATAAGTTTAGAGGAAAATCAAGATGAAACATCAATTAAAAATTAATAAACCATGGTAATTAAATATGTATCATCAAATTAAATTTAAAAAATATATATGGGTTTTGGGACAAAAATTTTGGGCATGATAGTCTACATAAAACCTGATTTATATCCTACTCTAGCAGTTAAAAATCTTTAGAAACTTTCTATCCTCCCAAACACTTTTTTCTATACTAAGACACTAGCATAACAAGAGTGTATCAGGTATGACACTAGTGTCTAAGCCTTATAAATACTCAAATTTTTAAATCTTTTGACATGTAGAGGTCAACTTATTTGTCTTAATTAACCCTCCTAAGAGATAATTTCAATAAGTGTTGTATAAATACAAGTAAAATACCATTCATTATCATCAAGTGAAAATTAAGCACACATTTATCTTATACCAAGAAAAATCACCTCTCAAGCTTAAAAAATTCCCTATTATTCCCTATTTATTAATCAATCATATGAAGCTAGTATTTGATCCTTATAAATAGTCAAATTTTTAAATCTTTTAACATGTATAGGTCAACTAATTTATCTTAATTAACCCTCCTAAGAGATCATTTTAAAATGTGTTATATAAATACAAATAAAATACCATTCATTATAATCAATTGAAAATCAACTACATGTTTATCTTATACCAAGAAAAATCATATCTCAAGCTTGAAAAACTACCCTATTATTCCCTATTTCTTAATTAGTCATAGGAGCAATCTTCTTACAGGTCTAAAGTATTCAAAAAGTACCCCATGAGTAGTATTTTTAAATTTAAATTTTAGATCACTAAAACCACTCATATATAGCATATTTCATAATTTTTCACACACATGCCCATATAAAGGGGAGAACTACATTAGTTTGAGGCCTTCTTTAGAGCATATGGCTATGTGGGCACTACTCATTGATAAAGGGGTATCTAAGTTCATCTCAACTTCACTTGACCCCACTAGTCCCTATTTTAAAAGGTAACATACCCCAAATTAGATACCCTAGGGTTTTGAGCTACATATTTAAATCTAAAACCTATGCGCACAATCCAAGTTGATTTTATTTAAGGTGATAGTGAACCCTAATAGGTGTAATTGGTCATTTTAGAAAATATCATATACTTTATTATAGAAGAAGCATCAAAACTAATATAGAAGCATAAATTCTAGTGTCTAGATCTCAATAGTAGTGTCTAGGCTAACAAAAAGTTAAATTCTAAAATTTAACAAATCTTAGTATAACTTTAGATCATCTTATCCTACTTCACTTTCTATATTTTTATGTTCATCAGTAAATAATCTAAGTATTTTTTCTTCTTCATGTTGATACATTTAAATTACTATTTGACATTCTAATTTATATATTTAGCATACTTCCATAATTCAAAATTGTATTAAAATATTTTGTATCTAATTTATTTACTTGGCCTATTTTTAGAATAACTTAGTCATTTATTTGATTAGGCTATTATCCCCCTAACTCTTTTCAAAAAGGGTTAAACAACCAAATATTATTAGGGGCATGGTATGCTATCCCATTTATATCAAGATATGTACACATTTACCTTGGAGTCTCATGGAGGTGGCCTTGGTAATACTACACTATTTCATGTATGGGCCTATGAGAATATTGTTATTATGCATCCTTTTAGTGACCCTCTCTAGGATTTTCCATCAAAATATATTTTCAGCCTAATGGGTTATACCAAGATGGAGAGTACTTGGTACTATGGAGTATAGAGTTGTTTTGGATAGATTGACACACATTATCACTCAGCGGAGACCTTATATGGGATATGGATAATGTCAAGAGGATGTTCAGGAGTTGATATGTATACAGGTAAGCATGTGGATAAAGGATCAATTTTTAGATGTGTATGAGAGTTTTCAGTATGAGCAAGTGATTGGTAAGTTTGGGTTAACTTAGGATGTGCCCCTACTATTTTATCCATGTAAAAAAGTGTTAGAGTGGTTGTTAAAGTTGGTTTGAGACTAGGGATTATAGTTATGGTTTAAATCCTCATCTAATGACTAAGTGAGACCATGTTATTCCCCTAGTAGATGTCGATGATGTTAGATGCATAATAACTTATACTCAGAGTTAAACTAATGCATGATGGGTGTTATTATTCAATTTTGTAGTATATGTTCTTGTTTTTATTCCCCCAACACATGGTCACTTTCATTGATCCCACCATGTTAGTATAAATACTAGGCATGGTGAGTGAATAAGGAAATGGAGAAGAGGAAAATTGATTTTCCTAAATTTTTGTAGAAAATTTTTGAAGAGGGGAGGGAGGATATTCTATGTGATATGCCATCATGAGATGATAGAAAACTACAAGGTCCTTTATCATATGTTTAAGATATGAATGGAGATAGAATACCATCTTTTTTATATGTTTAATGTCTCATTCTTATTTTACCACATAGTCTTAAAGTAGGTGACCTCACTTGGTGGTCTTAGGATTTTTATATGGCTCATATTTATTAGATATAGTGGAATCCACATGATAATTTCTTGTATTTTGATTGAGTCATGGAAAAATCATAAGGCATGTAGTTTTTTTAAGAGACTTGATGAGGATTGGTTAGTTCAATAGCATTAGTATTATTAAAAATATTTATAATTCCTATCAAGATTTATCATCTAACCAAAATATATTCCATATTATAAAATAAAATATTAATTATATCAGGTTGGTCAATGCAATGATTTGCATATGAATTTCAAAAATAAACTATATCATTCTAGTTGATATAGTTAGAAATTAGAACTAATTAAAATCATATTATATCAAGCTAGCCAATACAGTATGGTCACAAAAAATATTTATATCAATTTGGATAATATAATTGGCATAAAGATGGTAAAATTAAATTTTATCAGATTATCTGATGTAGTTAGATAGATATATAAAATTTTATCAAATTGGCCAATGCGGTGGGAAAACACATAAAATTATATCAGGTTGGATAATGCATTTAATAAAGCACATAAAATAATATTAGGTTAGATAATGTAGTTTTCAAATAGCACATAATGGTATCAAGCTAGTCAATATAGTTTAGAAGACAAGCAAGCTAAAAGTCTAGCTAACTAGTAAGAAAATCAAAATAGGGAGGTAAACTAGGCAAAGGGTGTGTTTGACTTGTAAGCTCTCACATATACTCATCTTAGTCATAAATATTGAACATAATTTTGAAGTAACTAACCATGGTTGATTCCACCATTCCCATGGCTGCACTATCATGTCTCTAAGGTACACTGAGAGTAACTTCCTAGGGATAACCACTTACTAGTGCATTATAAAATTAAATAGCTAAAAGGCTACCTAAAAATTGAAACAAAACCTTTGGTATTTCTAATATACCATGAGATATATGTAAATTAAAGTCCATATATAGTGTTATCTAATGACTTGAGTATTGAGGTAGTAACCCTCACACCATGGCTTAGATAAAAATAATAACTTGGCCCTTAACAATAACTCCTATTAATCTCAAAATTATTGGAACATAGTATCTAGGAAGAAAAATCAAAAAATAAAGAGGAAAATTAAAATGATATATTTCAAAATATAAATTTACAACATATAATAAATTTAAAAAATTAAAAAAATAGTATCAATCTCTCTAATACATTGAAAAACATAAATTTATCAAACATAACTATATCAAGTTAGTCAATATAATCTTGACAAATATATAATAGTTTTATGTGGGATGATACCTTTGGAAAATAGATAAAACAATATTAGGTTGGCCAATACAATTGAACTATAAAATGTATGATGATTCAAAATATATCACTAATAAACTAAAATTAAAAACATTAAATTGATCCATCCAAAGAATGGATAAGGTTCACATCATGTTCACCAAAATGTATACACGAGCTAGAATGACCTACAATTATCCTCTTTGTCTCAATAAACTATGACTCAAATAAGGTCATTAAAATAGAACCTATATATACTTAGATGAGTTAGTAAGGACCAATGATATACGTAGATCTAGTAAAGGATAAACTAAAAATCAAATGTCAAGAGGAAATGGTTCTAAAACTTAAGCCTATGACATAAGGATATATCTCTCACTAGACCTCAACAAGGGTAAATGGTTCAAGTTATTATTGTAAATATGAAAGTAAAGTAAATGATTTTAAAGGGGTAAAAACTAAATTAAATTATGGTTAAATGGTTGAAAATGGTAAGGTGCACTGGTCAACCAAATATGTATCTATGCAACATAACAAGATAAATGGTAAGTCTTAACAATATTATATCTACACCAGCTTATTCAGTATAGAGAAGAGCCTAAAGAAGGATACACACATAAATCCATAATACAATAAGAAAATTTTAATATTATAAGTAAATAAAGGAAAGAGTGTATGGATATAAATACTTATCTTGGTTGGAGATGTTGGTGCTTCAATCTCTTTCTTGGCTCAAGTGGAGCTTTTCAAGAGATGTTGTATGTTGAATACCTTAAATGGTTGGAAGAATACATAAATATCCTTAATTATGAATTCCAAATGACTCTTCATATTGATTTTCAATAAAACCATAAGACAAGACTTTAAAGATAAGGTTTTAATCCACTAACACTCCCAAATATTCCCTCTAAGTATAAATGAAAGTGTAAGTAGATTGTATGAATGTGATATGTCTGATAAGGAATGAAATATTACCCCTATATATATTATTCTAATACCTTAAACTTTAAGTTAAGCATATTATCTAGGTCGATACAACTAAAATATGTTAACTAAAAAAGTATAGTATCTATCAAGCCAATATAATACAAATGTCAGAAAACATACTTAGATCTACATTGATATGGGTGATATAGTATAGGAAAGATAAATGCATAAAATAAATGGTATTGGCTAGGGAAATACTATATGATATAGGCAAAATAAAAAATATGGTTAAGTAGACAAAAGGGATAGAAACATAGAAACATAGATGAGGTCAAACTAATAGTATAAATGGTGTAATTGGATATAATTTTGACATATGTATCAAAGTACCATAATTTATTCCCACCCCATTTCTGGTGCACCCTTTGAGGCATGCACTCAGGAAGATTGATGTGTCAAAAATACATTGCAATAGAATTTGTCATAAAATGATAAAATTTAAAATATTATGTGTAGACATTATGATCATACTTTATCATTTTGTTACATATTCTGATCTTTTGATTTCACTTCCTCTAGATATGTTACACTCATACAACTAGTTCCTACTAATTTTAAGGCTATGGAGGCTCAACCAAATACGAGATGACTTCCTTCTACTCCAATTAATGATGGTGAATTATTTAATGAGATTCTAGATAGACCCTGATATGTTCCTCCATATAGGTTGGATAAGGCACCATGCCCACCCACCTAAGAATAAGAGCCATATTATGAGTTGCATAATGTTTCCAATCATTTAGCTCAGGAGAGTAGTAGCACAACAAAATGGAAAAGGCCCAACTCTTAACATGGATAGTTGATCACTTTAATATTATAATCCTAGGTGATCTTGTTACTTCCATAGAACTAGTGCACATTATTTGACTAACTGTCAAGCCCTTTAAAAACATATATATGTACTTTATCTTGAGACATTAAATTTCCCATTTAGTAGAAAATGTCACCTCCAAAGATTACACCTACTTATATCATTAAAAAGGAGAGATATTTTTATTTAAAACCAATTTTATACACATTATACAAAAAAGTGTAAATCCATTTAGTAGCATTTTAGATATTTTTAAGGCCCACACCTCAATATTCATAGTAGCATTCACATGGTCCACCTAAAACTAAGGAGAAGCCTCCCATATGACTATAATTACCTCTTATACATGAGGATGTATGTCCCATTCATTCTCAAATGGCACCTTTTTTTCCTTAATTTATTAGAATAAAGAGGCTCCACATCCTCTTCCTTATAGTATGCCTAATTTTTCCTTGGAACTCATTCACAAGGTAGTACTTTTATGATTCTCAAAAAAGGTATAAGAAACTATGGTTTGAGTTATATATCAATTACAATGAAATTTGACATATGTTATTGATGATGTTTATAAAGATATATATGATGTCATTTGTGAATAAATATTTCATATTTACCTCCCATTTATTTACATGATTTAATCTCATATTTTATATTTTAGTGTATGTGATGACTATTGTATATTTCTTTCTTATATCATGATCTTTACTTTTTATCACTTTATTTTTTAGCACATATCTTTACTTTATATCCTTTTATCATAGTTTAAAATTAGACTTAGCTTCCCTTATGGATATTTTTAGGTTTTATTTTTTATAATTATATTTTTTCCTTCTTTTGGGATGATTTATAGTGTATTAATTTCCTCATGGATCTAAGGTATCATTTATTTAACCTTTTAGGGTTTAGCTTATGTAAAGCCTATGTTAGATTAAAGGGATGATTTGTCTAAATAAGTGAAATAATATGCAATAAATAACCAATAATTTGTTACAAAATTAGACTTGATTTAGCTTTATAAAAATAGTAATAAATATGTACAAATAGAGACTTATTTTGGAAAATAAATATCATAAAAGATCTAGGTTATAGAAATTGGGTTACAGATAGGTTTGACTGTCATCTAAAGGATTCTTGAGTTAGATCTCCCTCTAGATAGTATCATCCCTAGATAGTAACACCATGTGGCTCTAATCTCTTAAAAATGGTGCTAGTGTCGTCTTTACAAGACTATTCCTATTTTTTAGGACCACTTGTGCCTATGTTTCTGGGTTATGTTCTTATGCACATAAAATCTAGAACTTTGTATAGTCTTAGAATAGTTGATTTAAGTTATAAACCCTAATCTTCCTTGAAAGTATGGCATGATCTAAAAATTTATGTTTTTTAGTAGGATAGGTTGGACATCCTCAACACCTCACTATGAAGAGAGTTGCCTATATACTAATATTCTAAGGATAGATTAATCCTGATGTAAATCTCCCACCTAGTGTTTTATGCAAGTGCAAGTGAATGTTAAAATAATAGTGGTCTTCAATGCCTTGAGTGTGCTTGAGATTAGAAATATTTTAAATATAGGCTTAGAGAAACTATTGATGGTAGTATGTAGAAGTAGGGAAAAATAAGGATTAATAACATAAATTTTTCTCAACTTATTTATTATTTAAATAGGATTTTGCATATATTTTCCCTTTAGTGGATAAAGGTATAAAATTCATGTATTTGTAGTGTTTAATAGTTTTTGCAAACAACAAAAGATGCTTAGGTCAACCTTAGGAGGGTTTTACTTTTGAAAATATATCCATTCAATAAAGTTCGGGCAAGGGACATTAGTGCCATTTTGGGGACACCATAACCACGTGGTGCTAGTGTCCAACTAGAAAAATGCTAGGCATGAAGGACTAGGATTGGGAAATGAGGGTCTAAGACTATGTTTAAGCTAACTAGGGACACTTATGGTCTACACAAAGGCAGGAAAAGTGTGATAAAATACTCTAGGATAGGTCTAGGGTTAAGATAGGAATAGGTTGTCTTAATTAACACTCTTAACACTCAAATATCACTTTTAATTTATTACATTTTCCCCCCTTTATGCTAGAAATATAAAAAAGTGAAATGACTAGTATAAAGGGAAAAAAAGTGTACCTAGACTTACCTATGAATTGAAGCCCATGTAGATGAGTCTGAGTATGTGAAGTTGGGTTTGTGTATATGAAGCATGATCTAAATCATGACTTGTGTATGTTCATGTATATAGTGATCAAATTATTGAATAGCTTAGACTAAGTTGATAGCTTACTCAATCCTCATATGTGGGTGGATGAAGAACTAAATCTAGTTTTCACTCCATCATTTCCCACCCCTACTTATTGGGTCATGACCTATGAATAGCTTGGATTAGACTAAAAGTGTGTCTAACCCTCTCATGTGGGTGTCTCAAGAACTTAATTAGGCTATGACTCCATCATTTCCTACCCATGTGTAGTAGATGCATCTAAAATTGAACTATGTAAATTATTGGAAATATCTAATTGGGTGTATCTAACTATGTATCTTAGTTCCATAGCCACTCAAGTACATTAGGTGGCTTTTGGACACTTGATAATGGCAACCACTTTAAATAGATTAAGGCATGAAATTGGTGACAACTTGGAATATGATGTCAAGTGTATACATCATAGAGAATGACATGTTTTTATCCATTCCATTTGATCAACCTATGTATAACTAAGTATATAGAAACAATGTGCCACACACATGCCCTTAATCTGATATTTGAGTATATTGATTTTGAACTAAGTTGTAATAATTATATCTGAGTATTTGAACTAAATATGAGGATGATCATGCCATGCATGGTGCCCCCAATATGAGAAACTAATATGCATCTAAGTTGAACTAGTTTGAATATGATAAAAATCTAAGCATAACTATTAAACCTATAGCTAGGTATGTGTAAATCTATACTATACCTAGTGTACTATTCTAGCTACTCTGAATTACTCTAAAATTAGGGCTACCAGATAGTAGCACCATGTCTTGGATAATAGTTCCATGTGGTACTAGTGTCCCTATTTGAGCACTAATATTTGTCTAGTCTAAAATTTGATTCAATATACTAATTTTTGATTCACTATGTTTTCATATGTTTTACCTATGTCTAATTTCCTAAAATTGAGCCTATGTGCTAAAAATGTTTTGTGAATACAATGTAGGAGCTTAGCTATGTAATAAACCCTTGTGAATGTCCCCATTTTTTAGGTTAGTTATTTACCTATGAAATAATTATCTTAAAAATAAATACACTATAAAATTTGTTAGTTGGATCATATTTGATAACTATGTGATAATCCAATACAATGTGCAAACATAACATCAAAACGTAAGAGAATCTGAGCATAAGTATGTAATGTAAGATGTATGTTATGTCTATCATTACACAAGGTGTCAAGATAGATGCAATAAATGTTTATAATAGTAAATCTAAGTAGATACCTAATGGGGCATGATGTCCATCATGACACCCAAATGTCATGGTCATGATGCATACAATAAATCATACATACAAAACACATGAGGCATGTAAAATAAGCCAAAGGGACACAATACAAGGTAAATGTACACATGTCACTAAGTATGATAAAATAAGACATACAATTACATATTCAAATATCCACATACACATGCAATAATCAATTTGGTTTAGAGCCACATAGAAGGACATGTTTAAATGTTTGCATATACAATAAGAAAAACACACACAAGGGAAATGGGCACATGTCCAAGGCATACATGAATGGAAGTGGCATAAATCCAAAAAATAATGGCATATTCAAATTCCCTTAAATATAATGAGTATAAGAAACACAATCAAATCTAAACTAGGAAAGATAAAAATGAAAACATGTATAACTATGTAGTAAAAATCTATGTAAATGCTAGGATGTACATATGTTGAGTCTAAACTAGTCATAATTGGAAAAAAAATTGAGCATGAGTAGTAATGATCAATATCAAGATATATCAATGTGTAAAGTAAAAGTATATAATGCAAGGATATAACTTAGAAGTATAAACAATGTATAAGATGCCCTTGAGTGGGTAGATGTATCAAATGACTATACCTAGATTAGTATATATGCCCCCAATGGGTAGATGATAACAAGTTTGGATTAATGTAGTGGATCAAAGTCCTCTATGTAATCTATAAGAACTCGATAAGAAAAAGTGAAGCATATATGTATGATAAAACTAATTATACTAAGATAGCTAACATATGTAGTGTCTAGAAAGTAGTATAAATGTAAACATAGTAATGCATATAATCTATAAATTTAGTGTTTTTTGAGTAATATTTGAATGTTTTTGTGTTTTGACATGTTATTTTATTTATATATATATATATATATATATATATATATAAGTTATTTATAAGCAAATTAAAATAAATTATGTACAAGGAGCGAGAGAGAAGGGAGTATGTACAAGAGGGTAAGAACCATACTAACCAATGAGTCTCATGGGAGACTCACTATCACCATGATCGATGTCAAATAAAGGAACTATGATCATGTGTGTTATGTGAAAGGGAAATTATGATCCCATAATATTTTGTGTAGAGTAATATTTATCTTAATCTACTCATGTAGTGATGTTATGAATATGTGGCACTAACTATGATGCCCTATGAATTATAAGGGTCTTAAAAACCCATCTTGTATAATATGAAGCTGTAGGTGATGTAGGTTCATTATGATAAGAACCCTAAGGACCCAATGATACTAATATCAACATAAACTAAGTGGAGGAAGGTTCTCTAGAATCTATGACATATTTATGATGCAGGGATCTCTCTAATAATGGTCTCTATGGGAGAGTATGCATATATGTTGATACTAAAGGAGTAGACCTGACCTACACTGGTGGCTCTACTAAACTCTATGATATATGCATAGGAACTATACTCTAATATATAATTGATAATTTTGTAATATAATGTAATGGTTTTATAATTATAACTAGTGATTGTGATGGAATTATAACTAATAATTTCTTTGGAACTACCCATGGGATAGGTAGAGGATTCTCATATGGGACACCCTCAAATTTGACCACCTAATTTACATGTATGTACTTAAATAATTATTTTATTATATATGGGATAGATTGGATTCATTGTAACCATTGCCTACCCAATAATATATCAAATACACTTGTATTAGGTACTACTAAGAACTAAATATCTATGTGTGTCGGTCTAACTTGTAATGGAAGCACAATCTCCCTAATGGAGCTTTGAATATGAATACAGAACACACTAATAATTTCATATATGGGTAATATGTCCCACTCTATGTAGCCCAAATTATTTAAGAGTTTCATAATGCACATGTTAATGCTTGACCCATTATCAACCATTACAATCTATATAGGATGATGATCTATGTATGCTCATATGAAGAGTGTATGTAAGTATGTGTCATCATCCATAATCTCCTACTTGAGAATGTATTGAGTGGTCTAAGTGAAATTTTAGTATGGTACATGCCAATAATGTTATGTGATGGATGTGTCTCCTTTATAAATGTATGATATGAATTTGGTGGTGGATGTGCTTGATATGTATAGTGAATACCTAATGTGCTCCCTACCTCATTCATTATGTACTTTGGGAATAGATCTAAAAATATATTTAGTGACTTATCCTCTATTTTTTTCTTTCTATTCATTTATGGGTGTTCCCACATTAATAATATTAACCTCAATGAGATATTTATCTTATGATTAGGCTAATACATCTATTTGTTGGGTGGCCTAGTACCCTGTGATACTTGTAGAATGCATTAGAACCATAATTATTTAGAATAGGTCATCTCATATCATCCTCTTTAATAAGAGGGAGAGATATGATATTGCATTCCAAGTGTTTCTTTAAAACCCATGTTGGTGAATTTGGAAGGTTAGTGAAGATTCGACATTGAGGAGCAAATAAAACCAATCTAGGAAATGGCTTATAAGTTGTGTTGATTATGTCCTTTTGATCATTTTTGTTTTTATTGGCCCTCACCTTTTATGGAGGATTATTTTAACTCTCAATATTTGTTTCTTATCCATTTTTATACTTTATTTTGCCCATTTATAATAGCTTAACCTCTCTTTCTTTGACTGTGTGGCATAAATTACTAAATGTAAGAAATTTGTTGAACAAAATAGCTTTGTTTAATGTTGGTAAGAGACTTTGTTTATATATGTTCTAAGGCTCTCTATTTGCCATGGGGCTAGTTAATCTATATAATATAGTCTTATATCATAATACATAATCTATGATAGGCTCATTCAACTTTTTTTTTAGTCTTGCCACTTATGCATATGATATCTTATCACTAATGTTGATGGAGAAATTAGTTCCAAACATGTTAGTTAAAGGATTGAATGCCATGATAGATTGATTTGGTAAATCATAAAACCATTGTAGCACATAATCCTTTATATTGTGTGGAAATAATTTTGTGAGAAGCTAATTATTGGACACATAGTCTAAACATACTATGTGAAAAGCTATGAGATGATGCTCTAGCTCATCCTTGCCATCATATAATGTAAGCTTAGGTGCCACAAAACTAGATGGAAGGGATTTGCCTCTGTATGATGTGCCAAATGTGTATGTAAGATAATGTTACAATCTATGGCATGAGATGGCCTAGTGGCTCCCTTATTGATATGTAACACCTTAGACTATAGAGTATGAATCTCATGCATAAGGGATTATAGATCTAGAGTGGAGGAATGAGCCATAAGAGGTGTAACTATCACTGAAGGTTATTGAATTAAAATTTTATGTTGTTCATACTGAGTTATTTGAGTTGGTTGAGTTGGCCCCATTGGAGGTGTAATAACATTATTAACTGGGGGAGTTGAATATTGACCATTGTTTATTTTTTTCTTGATTTATAATATGGCATGTAGGATTGTGCATGATCATAGGGTTATTCTCAAAATCTATATTTGAATCCCTATAATACCTCATATTTGTTCATAATTATGTCATCATTATTAAGTGGAGGGAGAGTGTCGTGATTATTAATGTGTATATCATCTTTCTCTTGGTTGTATTGTTCATCTTCAGATGCATTATCATTAAAATCCACAAAATTAGGGTGTGAAGGATGCATAATTATAGTTATGATAGATAGCAGGAATCTAAATATGCTCTATGTGATTACCACCTAGTATATCACTTCTTAATGGAAGAGAGTTTTTTAGATGGCATATAGTAAAAAAATTAGAATAGATCTACTAAAACCAAATATATGAAATTTAAAAAATTTAAAGTAGCTAATGAAAATATGGAAAAAAAGGATGTAAACCCTAAAAGCATCTAGGGTTAGGGTTTTTTTAACTAGGGTTTCTTTGTAAAAATTTAAATTAAATTCAAATAAATTGAAACCCTAATATGAAATGAATTTAATGATCTAGGTTATGCCACAAAATTATAAAAATAGAAGTATGTAACCCTAATTTATTATACAAAAATTTGGAAAAGGAAAAATAGGGTTTGAAGTAATATTCAAAGTAAGTCAAGTTCACCAAATGGTTTAACATTTTAGGGTTTAGCTTATGTAAATCCTATGTTAGATTAAAGGGTTGAGTTATCTAAATTAGTGAAATAATATGAAATAAATAACCACTAACTTGTTACAAAATTTGACTTATGTTTATTTTCTAAAAATAATAATAAATATGTGTAAATAGCGACTTATCTAGGAAACAACTATCATGAAAGATCTATGAAATGCAAAATAGGTTAAGGATAAGTTTGAGTGTCATCTACAGGATCCTTGAGTCATATATCCCTCTAGATAGTATTATCCTTTGGATAGTATCACCATGTGGCTCTAGTGTTTGTACAATGGCACTAGTGTCCTATTTATAGGATTGTTCCTATTTTTGGGAAAACCTACACCTATGTTTTTGGGTTTAATTCCTATGCGCACAAAATATAGAACTTGGTATTGTGTCTAGAATAGATAATTTAAGTTTTAAACCCTAATCCTTCTTGTAAGTATGGCATGATCTAAAAATGTGTGTTCTTTATTAAGATAGGCTAGACATCCTCAACACCTTACTATGAAGAGAGTTGGATACATAATCATACCCTGTGGAGGGATCAAGCCCAATGTAGTTGTCTTACCTAGTGTTTGGTGTAAGTGCAATTGTATTATATAATGTTAGTGGTCTTAAATACCTTGAGTGTGCTTGAGATTGGAAATATTTGAAATCTAGGCTTAACACAGTTGTAGATGGTAATATGCAAAAGTAGGGTTGAATAGGGATTAATAACATTGATTTCACTCAACTTGTTTCTTATTTGAATAGGATTTTTTCATATATTTTCCATCTAGTGGATGGAGGTCTAAAAGTCATGTATTTATAATGTCTTTTACTTGTACAAACAATAAAATATGCTTAAGATAACCTTAGGAAGGTTTTAATTTTGAATATATATCCATTTAATAAAGTTATGGAAAGGGACATTAGCACCATTTTGGGGACACTAGTGCCACATGGCACTACTATCCTAATTATGGCACTAGGAAAAAAGGGCCAAGATTGGGAAATGAGGGTCTAAGACTATATTTAAGCTAACTAGGGACACTTATGGTCTACACAAAGATTGGAAAAATGTGATAAAAGGATCTAGGATAGGTTAGGGATAAGCTAGGAATAGGTTGTCTCAAGTAGCACACTTAGCACTCAAATACCACTTTTAGGTGATTATAATTGCCTTCACATTTAGTTTTAACATCATGTATCATATTTATAGTTAGCCTTAGTTTTTTATGATTCTTTACTATCTTTTTCCATTCCCTCTCTTTTGGGATGATCTATCTTATCATTGCTTGTGATATACCCCTTGGAGATTAGTATGAGTTCTCTAGTGACATGATTACCACATTTCACAATGTTTCCCTCCTTTTTGGTTTCTTTTACATAATTTGACTTATATTTCCCTCTCTTTGCCCTATCACTTTTGAAGTACAACTCTCCCTTCTTATGGTTAGCTATTAACATATCTTCATTATATCACCTTTTCATGTGGATGGATATTCCATGATCCCCAAATGTCCCTCTCCTTTCACTTGAGTCACACTTGGTTTAGTTTTGATATTTCACTATACTCTATGGTACAAGTCTAGCAATCTTTATGCATATTGGTCCTTAGGTTCTCCTTCCTAGAAACTAGTGTAGGTTATCTTGTGTCAGTAATATTTAGTACCTATTATTGGTTTTTCAAAATCTATATTGAGGGAATAAAATAAAAAACTGTATCATAATAAAAAATAATTTTAAAAAGGAAAATTATATCTTAAAAGTCAAATCACACCAAAAGTCATCATATTTTTGGTACATTAACTATTCTAGTTGAAGCTCAAATTTCACATTTAACCTCATTATAGATTTGATGTCCATTAGGGCACAATATGTTGGCATACTAGGGTAAAATATCACATTTCATCATTAACTATCTATATCTTCTTACATTCTAGTGCCACCCACTTTTTCACACAAATACCCAATCTTCATAGTAGATTGATGACTCTGTAAGGGGTCCTAGGGAGTGAAGAACACATTATGGTAAGGTATGATCCTTTTATTTTTTATGAATTTATCCTTCATGGTATGATATTTATAATTCACTTGTTGGCCTAAGATTATGATTACTAGGTGTGGTTCTCTAAGTTCTTGATGTCAATAGTTCTTAGCCTTACCCACTTGATTAGAGTGTCTTATCTCTACAAAATATTTATACATTAAATTTTTGGTGCCTTACATCCTAATATCTCCATTACATATTTACCAATATCCCCTTGATGGATATTAATTTTATCTAATCATGCCCCTCTTATTTAAATTCCCATTTTCTATTTAGTTGATTCAGATTAGACTTTTAACTTCCATTTATAACAACTCTTGGTTTTCATTTAATGAGTTATATTATAATACCTTAGGGAATAAAAACATGTATTCCTTAGAAATTCTCATTTCCATTCATTTCCACACCATCTTGTTCATCATATTTATATCTCTAGATGGTTTTTTTTGCTTACATCTTACTCTAGTACAAACATTGATTTCTATTTTTCACTCATTAGAATCTTTGTTTTTCTTTATCACATGTCCTTGTTTAATTTGATTATTTTCATATCTTACATGGGATGTACCTTAAAATAAATTTTTCCACATGGGTTGAATTCAAATTTTTTTATTTGTCTTACATTAGATGACATTTTTCAGACATTTCTCACATATCCTTATTTGATTATCTTTCACATTTTCTTACATTGGATATCTCTTTTCGCAATTAATGTTTGCATCTTATGATTGTATTTTTATTAAATTTTGATGTGATTTCTAATTTTATACTTACAATTTTTACATATATTATGTTTTGTTTAATATTTACATTGTACTTAATTTTTTTATGTTTTAAATTGATTTATTCATCTTATTTTATATCTTTTGTTAGTTTATTTTTATATATACTTAATATATCATATTTCTTACATAGTTTTTATTATATTTGAAAATGCATTGCTCACATTTTATAAAAAATAAATATATAAATCACATAATAATATTTTATCACAGCATGAAATTAAAGTTATAGTACATGCTAGAAATGAAAAAATATAAATAGAAACACATGTAGATAACATATGAACCAATATATATATATATATATATATATATATATATATATATATATAGTTTCATATGTTATCTACATGTGTTTCTACTTATATTTTTTCATTTCTAACATGTACTATAGCTCTAATATAATTCTATGATAAAATATTATTAAGTTTCTACTTATAAGTCTCTCTTTGTTTCCTACATCTTAATACAACATTAATGGACAAAATGTAGGCTCTCTAGGCTTTTGGATCACTTTCATCCCCCAAGGGTGATGTACCATGCTCTCCATATTGGGTCCTAAATGAATAGCCTATAATCTCACTTGTAATGACCAAGTCTAAGACTACATGCCTTAGACCTATCCCTATATATGTAATAATTGTGCATGTGACTTTGAAATGCATCATACAGTAATCATGTGTGCACCCCACTCTATGGATAACACACCTACACCACCACTACATGTTGTCCCAAACTAGTCATTTCCTAACATTTTGCCACTATGTCACCTCCTCTACCTTATAATGTTATCACCTAAACTTTAGCTTACTCTTAGTTTTGTATATCCCTTGTATCCACTCCAACCAATCTCATCCAATTTTCATGAGGCCCAACTAAAAGTGTTATAGGATTTGGTATGACATTAGTATCATATTCTGGTAGCACAACATCTAGGATCTCATGATGTGTCATGTTCATTATATTATTCCATCATACTGCCTTTGCCAAAATACTTTTAAAATTAAAAAAATCTGAAATCAAATCTCATATATACCAAAGTCTCTATCATATCTATCACTAGTACCTAGTATGTATATCTTTACCTCTAGGAAAAGAAAAGTGAATGCATAATTTAGACACATTTTTCATACCTATTATACCCCCATTATCTCTCTAACATGACACACCTCCACCATCATGGCTCTAAGCTGGTGGAAATCATCTTTATCTCCCCTAATAGACTACCATATCCTATCAAAATGATCTTCACATCTAACTATATATGGTTTAGCCTACCTATGTGTACACTTATATTTGAGGGGTGGCCATCACTTGCTCACCTCTACCATCTCCTCCTTACAATACTTTTTGTTTCTATCTTCATCACCTCCCTATTATAAATTAATGAAGGTCACATAATTGGGACCATAACTAGCACACATCATCTTTCTATCCCCATGGCTCCCTAACATGCCTTGCCCAATATAGTGAGATAACTAAAGGATCTATCAGATATGGAAATCCAAACTACCCAACTACATAATCACATGTATGTGGCTTAATCTATCAAGGTGATTACCACATAATATTATTCCATATCCTCACCTACATTATAGTTGGTAAATATGGTCAAGAATCCATTGTGCCCCTATAGGGCATCCATATTATATGTCTTATTATAATAGTCTCCAAATATGGCACATGAGAAATCATGTTTATTGTATGATCTTGCACACTTCTCTAAATGCTATGGATATGGTCATCTTCACATCAAGTAACCCCATAAGTTTATACATTGGGAACCTCTTATATATCTAACACTTAATAAAAACAATGGGACCCATTGTGTACTTGCCTATCTTAGTATATTGTAAAAATATTATATTAGCTACACCCAAAAAAAAACTCATATATCATACAAATCTCCCTACTCTAATAAAAAAATGAACATATCTATAATATACATAGGTATATCCCCATTTTACTTATAGCATAGCACATGCATAGTCATAATTTTTGTAATGGCCTTTTGGATATTTGGAATTCCAAACACATATACCTCAATAAGGTGTATGATGATCTTATGCTCTTATACCAATTAGATATAGTTCCCCATCAAGCTAAATCATGTCTATCAATGAGTAACTATGGTGCATCACATACTAGTGGAGTGATTGAAATAGATAGCCCAATGTGGTGTGTACAACCTCTAGGGTGTTTTTTACTCTATGGTATTCCTCTCCACCACCCATATAAAGGTTTGTATGATCTTCTACCATCATCCCAAAAACATAGCAATGATATTTCAGATAAAAGGAACATAACATGTCTTCATAATATTTATAAAGTCAAGAATCACTAGTTATTCTCTTTATACCATTAATAGTCTCTCCAACATATCTAGAACCAATTGGCATTGACACTCATCTATAGTTATATGTTCCTCTGTAAAATATTAAAAAAAACATAACTAGGTTTTGATCTAAAAATTTGAAATCAAATCAAAATATTAACTAAAATAACAACTAAAATCAAAATGGTCCCTAATTTATATTGTAATAGCCATTTTCCTATTTTTATATTGTAATAGCCATTTTCCTATTTTTATATTGAACCAACCACCTATAATTTACATTGTACTCACCATGTTTTCATTTTATACACTATTGGCCATTATTATATAGTATTGATTATTTGTATCTTGTATATTTCATTGACCATACCCTATAGTATAAACTAGTATATTTTTCCTACTATGTCAACCATACCCTATGGCATCAACCAACATATGTTTCCTACTACATCAGCCATACCCTATGGTATCATCCATGTTTGACACTTCATACTATATTGACCCATACTTAGAAATACCAACCATGCATAACATATTGAATGGTATTGGCCATACAATATGATATCATCCATCCTAATATTTACTATTGTATTAGACATGACCTATAGTATTGACCAACATATTAACCAACTATATCAACCATACCCCATGAAATTAGTAAGGATTTTAAATCTCCCCTTGCCAATTGTATTATTTTGGTTGATATAGTTGTCTTAGGGCAATGATTTCTTTCCTTAGCCATAATTTTTATTTTTCATCTACTAATAATTACATGTCCTATTTTTTATTCATTTTGACTCTTTTTGGGCAATATCCTACTATGTAGATTTGCATCAACACCTAGATTTCCTAGATCTAGTTTATTTTATTCAATATGACAAATGAAACATTAATTACACAACTTACATGTATAACTCTAATGTATCCTCTAATACAACCTCATGCATTTTTTCCTCCTCATTCTAGATACATCATCTTTATTACAATTATTTTTAGGTCTATAGAGGCCTAGTTTTCCAAAAATAGAAAATTCACAAATGAAATTAAATTTACCTATTTGTAGTTAAAAAATCAAATTAAGAAAATTTTATTTGTTTTCCATGATATTTTGTATTTTTTTAATATATTTTTTTCTATAATTAATTTTTAAAAAACAAAATAAACCTTAGGATCCTAGTGAGGTAGATAATTTAAAGGTACTGACAAAAAAAATTACAAAAACTTGTATTTTCTCTTATTTTGTAGGTTTACTTTTTATTATTCTAAATGGGGAAATTATATAAGCTAAAACACACACATAATCACATATAAAGTAGGAAATATAATTTAAAATATGTGTTTTCATTTATTTACTTTCAGTTATTTCAACATTTTTTTAATTATGACCTTTTGTGTTACTAGGCATATATCCCAAATCACCATCCCACATTACACTATTGTGACACATTATGAGTTTTGGGTAGGGAATATATATACACCTAATATTTTTCAATTTATCATTTTAATAAAACTTTCTCTTATAGCATCTCATAAACATAACAATCTCATTGAGTGCATGCCTTAAAGGGTGCACTGTAAATGGGGTGGAATCAACTCATGCTACTTTGTGATAGATGTTTGTAAAATATTTTTTTATACCATAATTATTATCATTATAACATCCTTTAATTTTCATTCAGTATGAAATCTATTATTTATTTCACAACATTCCCTAATTCCTCCATAATCATGGAACCCCTTTCTTTTTCTCATCGGATAGCTAGTCTCATCGCTATCAAGTTTATTTAGTGGGTTGTCTTAGTTTACATGCCAAACTAATCACCACAAGAACCTCCATTATATATACCACATTTTTGTAATAAATTTAAGTATTTTATATTTAGTGTAAAATTAGAGTCTTGATGGCTTAACTTGTCTTTAAAAATTTCACTTTTTAGCTCTCTATCAGAGATCCTACCAAGATCAAAGATGGAATATAGAATGCACCATAGTTTGAAGAAATAAATAATTGTGAATGAACAAGAAGATATGAGAGAGAAATAAAGAGTGATAAATATTGACATTTTTGGCCTCATGGGCCAAATATCAACCCCCTATATCTAAAACTTTTGGTGATCACTATTTTAGCTTGTTTATATTGACTCCTAGCACGGTCATGTCTTTCATGTACCAATGAGAGTCTTTGGATCTTGATTAAGAGTGTCATGATGGTCATAGTTTTAGGCTTAATCCATGGTTTCATGAGTGTCTTTTAGTCATTAGGATGATATTTTATGTGTCATAGTGTATTAGAATGAGAGATATCATTATCAATAGGTCACGAAATCCAATGAGTACTTTGCTTGTTTGAGGGGTATAATGTTTTTTGGTAATGTGTAAATGTTTAAAGAAATGTTATAAGATAATATTTAAAGGTTATAATATTTTTAAGGCCCATTATCCATGGCATATTCCTCTAAACTCATTTATCACTCTCATTACCCCTCCTAAGTCATTAATTACCCTTCAAACCCCCCTCATGAGCTTATTTTACCTTATAAACTCTAGAAAAGGGAAAGTGATGTGTTAATTATATTAAATAGGGACTAAAATAGATGTTATCCATGCCCTATATTGTTGATAAGTGTTCCATGCCACATTAAGTCCCTTCATGGGCCACCCACATCCTTTCCACTAGCTAAGTGGGCCCCACATGGCATTTTATGACTTCTACACTTACCTATTACATTTATCCATATTGAAATAGGTTTATTTATTCATGAGGCTCTAAATTTGATCATAATATGGAATTTTAGAGTCTGAACTTGGAGCAAAGGATGGAAAAACACATTATTTTAAGGTTTGTTTATATATTATATAGAATGTATAGACTGTAACATATAACAAGGTATTTGGTGAAAAATTTAAGATCATATTTGATGAATCTAAAAATATTTAGAAAAAATGGAATCCATTTAAACTCAAAAAAATTCTACTCTTCATCAACCATTCTTTTCAAGCTTTAATAGCCCCTAAGGTTCCTTCTTGTACCATATAGGAGAGAAAGAGTGGAGGTCCTAGATCTTGGCCATGAGAATTAAACTCAAACAAGTCTAAATCATTGGAATTTTTCTAAATATTGGTCTTCCTAACTTTATTAGCCTTCCTTTAGAAGTTATGGAATGTTTATGCACTTTACATTTGCATAGGCTAACTTTAGCTAACCATTTTTCATGAAATTATGTTTAGTTTACTTAATATAACCATTTATTTCTTTGTCTTAGGGATTTAAATATCCTCACATGGAAATATAAAAGTTTTTATCACATGTGTGAGCTTATATAAGTGGAAAATATTCATGATTAGTCATTATTTGTATCACATAAGAATAGTTATGCAATGAGTTGAGGTTTCATGTCTTTGCAAAGAGATATGAACTAAGGAGGAGATCCTTAAGAGGTGTGTTAATTATTATAATGCCTTTTTTAATGTTCAATGGACCTTTTTAACTCAATATACCTCAAAGGAAGAGAGACTCATGCATGTTTTAAGGTCACTATATGACATATTGTGTATGTCTATTAATGGTAGTTGTAGAGTTCATATGTGGATTAAAAGCATTAAAAAATATGTTTAAATGATGATATAGGTTCTTCATGCCATGCTATACAAGCTCTTGGACCTCCCTTGTAGCCTCAAAATCCTAGATACCACACCTTTTGGCTCCCCAAACTCATTGTTCCACTTTAGTAGAGTTAAGGACTATTTACAAAAATTAAGCTTTTTGGCATTTTTAATATTCCATTTCTAGGCTATATGTGATGTGTTATGACTTCAAAATGTCATAATTACAAATGTTATATGACTTAGGTGCTTCAAGGTCCATGTTCAATGCAATTTTGAGGTATCCATGCTTCTTACATGTCACAACCCCCACCACTATCATTTTACTCTCCATCACTATCTTTGTACTATATTTACCCCTATTTTACCTATTCTCAACTCCTGATCACCTCACTTTTACCCTCCTTCACCCACCCATCCTCCCTTTTAGGCATGAATAATTATATTTAACCATGTAAATAGACTCCCCTAATCCCTTATAACCCCTAAAAATATGACTATACAAATTGTTAAGCTTGTTTGGGCATAAACCTAATCAAGAGGTAAATAACCACCTATAGCCAGCCTTCTAAGGCCACTGTAGCAAAGTTTATAGAGGACATGATGAAGTAAATTTTAGGGTAGGTATAGGGGAGAGAATGTGTAATTTTTTATGAAATCAAACAAGGGCTTAGTACATGAACACTTCAAACTATACTAGATCATCCACCTTAGATAGCATATGTGGACTGTATCAATCCATATAGTGAGAAGACTTGGAGGGTTATCGATAGTTAGATTTATTAGAGAGGGATTAAGTGATTATAATAAGAAAAAATATTGATGGTGATTAATATAAAAGTAATTATAAGGTTTTTATATGTCTCATTATCTCACAATTCATCAAGTTTCCACCTCCATCATAGACCTAGTATCACCCATAGTCAATTATTTGGCCACTACTCTAGTAGGGCATTCAAAAGACACCATGAAGTTAAATAGAGGCATGAAAGGTTAATTTGAATATAAAGGGATATAAATCCCAAAAAATGGATGATGATAAAATTTATGACACTATAAATTCAACTTATTTTAGATCACCCTTTTTCACATAAGCCTAATAGATAAACCCATATAGGCAGTCATAAAGGCAGGTGGAAACTTATGGTATTACTAGTATATGTTGGTATCTCTACCCTATCTAGATTGGGAGAAAATTTATATGAAATTAAAGATAATTTAAATAATATATATGGGTAACATTTGGGTGATCACTTCACCTAGGATGGAAAACAACACCTATAACTAATTGATTGGTCAGGGCTTAGTAAGTGAAGGAAGGTTTAACAGGAAGTTGCATTGATGAGACTATGAAGTGTCTAGAAGGAGTTAAAAGTAATAATTATTTAAGAGGCCTAGTACCTATAAGTTAAGTTACTTTAACTCCTCAAAATGTCCTAACATAGGAGACAATAACATATAGCATCCCCATCAAGCAATTACAATCAATAGTCAAGGGTAAGCAAGAGGTTGTAAGATACATGTTTGAAACCACCATGTGTAAGAAAAAGTGGAAGGTAGAGGAACCAACATGAGGATAAGATTATTAAATATTTAAAATAGTGAAATTAACATAATTAAATCTGGAACTCTGCTATCTAATCCCTCATCCATACACATTCATAGCCATTGTATTCAACTTACATGGAATTAAGTATGATATTATGGAAATTATTATCTTAGGGTAATTATATTTAATGGATAATATCTCAAAGAAATAAAAAATTAATTAATGATAATAATGAATCCTAATACACCCACACCAAGAGTGATTATCTCCCTCACTTAGCCAATAATGCGAGTGTGCATCTACAAGCTAACCATGTGAGGTAAATTTGAGAATAAAAAGGTATGACTATCGTAATGGCATAAAGGCCATGGATAGGTAAAGTGGCCTCAATGCATGAGTAATATCTTATATTATTGAAAATTACAATATGTTTTTAGGACATTATAACCTATTCCTTACTAAAATCATAGTCAAGAGGGTATAATTAGGGTTTCTAGTATAATACAGTCAACTTACCCTAAGAAGCCACTCATATGCATTAGGGACACCACAATTTATAAAAATAGGATAAATTTAATGTGGGGATAGCTAAGATATAATAAATAATATGCTAAAGAAAATTTAATATGTCTTAAATCAATCAAACCATATAAGACATGTTTTTAGACCTCTAAGGGTCAGACCAAGCCTCCAATCTCTAAACCCTACATATAGAAATAAAATGCTTAGAAAGGATAATCATACAATAAAGTTGTAAAACATGATGCAGGTTATATATAAGAAATAATTATGAGGTTTTTTATCCATCAAATCCCCTACAGTGGGATTAAACTCCCTAACCCTTGTGCTCAGTCACACAGTCTACAAGTATGAGGCCAGTTTGAGTAGAAAATGGTCATTTGAGGCCTCTTGGATAGAGTTAGATATCCAAAATTAAATGATAAAGTCCTCATGAGAAATAAAAGGTTTATATACTATTTTATTGGTTATAAAAATAGTGTGTATACCCACTATTTTTTCTCAAATATAGACTTATCTAGGCACGTAGTAAGGAAGTTAAGCAAGCAAAATCAGTCTTGGAAGATCTGCAAGTGGAGTTGGAGTCCATAGAAGGTATTGAGACAATAGGTAAGTATGTTTATATTAATAAAACATCATCTAATGGTTTATAATTCTAATCTACAACATAATGTTATTGAGGATAAGTTGAACATATAGGCTTAAGGCCTAATTATAGACCATGTTACCACATCAAATCTCCTCCATGCTTCTATAACTACTTGTACATTCAGGTGGGGTGCCATGAATATTATTGGTAAATGATATAATTTATTTAATATGGATATAAGTGTGTAAATATCAAAAAACCTCTAAAACATTGCTCAAAACACCTAACCCTACACACAGATAGTTTAAGTGCGAACTTCAAGCAATCACCCACTCCATCACAAAAGTCCTCAAAGCCAAATATATTATTATGTTTTAGGTACACCTATATAATTTAAATCAATTATATTTTTATTGGAATTTGGAGGCTATTCTTCATGAATGAATGTTAAGAAACTAAGCACTCAAAAATGGCCTACAAACTACCCTAATATCACCTTTAGGCATTCATATCTTCAGCCATCCTCTGCATCAAAGTCCTAGAAATTCATGGAAGCTAATTAGGTCTATGATATAGAGATTCATGGAATTTTTTCTAGACTTGGACGTTCATAATGTATAAACCATCCTTAAGACTCCTGAGTACTCTTAAACCTCCCTAAAACCCTAGTTAGACCCAATCTTAGAAAAGTTGATATTTTGATGACTTAACACCTAAGTATGATCTAAAAATCTCATGTAATGTAAATTAAAATAAGAGTGGATCCACCCTATGGACCTTGACTATATGAACATTATACAAAATCCTCAAAAATAGGCACTTTTTTAGGGTTTTGAGTAGAATGAAGGGTATTTGATAATGTAGAATGATTATGATCATTACAATATCAATTTTGAGACTTAATAAATCCTCACAATGGATAAAATTCCCAATAATTTGAATTTATAGGTCTCTTCAAGTGCATCCAAAATTGCTAGTCTGCCATTGCATGTGGAAGATAAACTAGTCAACTTAGAAGGGTGGATTTTCATGTTCTTAGTGCCTTTCCAAGCATATATCATGGTTAGAATTTTTTTTAAGGCATGGATCACACTCATACATATTTTTTAAATCTTTTTTTCAAGTTTCATGGAGGCCAATACAATAACACTTAGATAATTGGCCTGATTGACCTATGTTGTCATGAAGGAGAGATCAATTGGCATTGAGGAGCCAATGGAATGATTCAATGCAAGGTTGATACATTGGTAACTAATCCTTTAATGGAATTAAATGATAATTTCATGGATATTATAGAAGGTTAGGATAGTTTTCAAGACTTTGTCACTTGGATGTAGAAGAGAGTGGGTTTCTACATAGTTATGAGGGCCTAATTTATGATTGTAATTAACAAAAAATGGAATGTTTGACCTTTATTAGGCATGGTCATGATATAAAAAGGATTTAATAGGTTATTTACACATTCTAACACCTTATTTTTAATGCAAATATCTCATTCAAGGAGTTGCCAATGAGGTTCAATGCATGGAAAGGTTTAGAAAAGATGCTTATAACTGTAACTAAAGGAAAAGTCAATTATGGTCCTTGATGACCCTATTCTCCACTTTTAAATTATATATTATCCTTCATCTCTCCTCATATATTGTATATATTTAATTCTTTTTACCTTAATTTGTATCCCTTAGGCTGGTATGAAGAAACTTTACCAACACTTGTACTTATACACCTCCTAGAGTGATGAATAAAGAATATTATAGCTTCTTCATGGTATATAATTTTTTTTTTATTATTTTATAATATGTAATATTGGTATATAATCCCCTCTTCTAGGTATAATTACACCTAAGTATCAATAATCTTCTTGGCAAGTTGTCTAGTGTGTTATAAGGTGAATAGCTCACATTTGTAGTGGAAATTAGGTTGCAAGTGCCTTAAACCAAGCCTTCTCCTCTTGACCCTCTCACTTTAAGTTATTTAAATAACCTATAATTTAAATATTAATTTCTATAAGTCTTTAAATATAGTCTCTTATCTTTATGCATTCATTAGTGTGATGAAGAGTTCAAACTTATGAGTGGATAGAATGATTATCAAGTGCATCGCCACACATTAAAATAGGTTTGAATCATGAAATATCCTTAAGCCTTTCCATCCCAAAATTTTTAGGTCATACATATAATTTTAATAAACAAATCATGGGAGCTATCCCCTTGAAATCTAGAGGTCTAACCTATTCATTCGGTAACCCATAACCTAGGTTCATTCTCATGTTAGCCTAGGTTTTAGGATAGGACTTAAACATTCCTCTCCTCAACTAGGGTTCAACCTATAGTCTCTAAAATTTTTGGCACACTCAATGGGATAGCTTTCAATTGCCTTTAATCATTATATAAATACATTGGAAGAAATTTGAAAGCTAAGGACATCAATAGTATCATTTGCAGTCACCTTGATTAGATTCAAGCATCTTTGGTAAGGTTTAAAATCACTTTCAAGCTCAAAGGTATCATAGTTTCAATTTTTCCATATGTAAGAACTTCTTTTTTTTTGTTATTATTTGATACATGTTTCATTTAAATAGTCATGGAAGCCTATGATATAGGTTTCTACCCTTCACCTCCATATCCACCCTATCATAACCCATGTAAGCACTACGCTAATCCTAATCAACCATATAATGTATATCCTACATACTAAAAATACCATCCACCATGTTTTTATTCTCCTCCACCCCATGGAAACCTCCTCATCTTGATTATCATTCATATTACCAATCTTCTTCCCCTTGTAATCAACCTGCATCAAATAATGACTATTTATACTTAGAGATTCAAGAATTAAGGAAAGAAAAGGACAAGTTATAGGAAGATCTTATACAATAAAAAAGGTTTGAATTTAAAACCCTTATTCCTCATCAAAACACCTCTATAAACCAACCACAATTAGCTAAGTTTCTCACTCCAACCCCCTTTCTTACCTCTCTAAACATAGGAGATTTCTTAGTCCATAATTATTTGTTCAATGACAAGGTAAGTCTTTTAATTATCCCCAAATCTGTGGTATATATATTTAACCTAATATATGAACCTATTTTTTACCTTGAGTTACAATTTAATGGGTCTCCCATGAAGATATCTAGGCTTGTCAATAATTTTTAACTCACCCTCCATTCCTACCCCAAGCTTTTAGTTATGTAGGACCTTATTGTAGCAGACTTATTGCCTCACTTTTCCTTATGTTTGGATAATGATTTTATGGCTAAATTTGGGGTGTTTTTTCAATGAATTATCTCATATGGTATGCTAAATTTAGCATGGTGTGAAATTGAAAATCAAGTTTGAGTCACTCTCTAAATTCCACATTCATCCTTACACTCTAATCACCTCAAATTTAGATTACCTTCACCATCCTTCTCCAAAGAAATATACATATGTTCAATATCTTATGCCTACTAAAAAACCTAAATTAATCTTAGATTAGAAGCCTACATGGGCCAAGGACCCAAACTTAATCATTCCTACCCTTGAAAAATATTATAATGAAGGAAGATAAGATATCAAATCTATTTCAAGGAGCCTCTAAAGTTATCCAAACACACCTATTAGTCCTTCATATGTTGTTACTAAAATTCCTACTATCACTTTTCACATCCCTCCTCAATCCCAAGATATTCCCAAGAAATCATTCAAGATCCCTAGTTGTAAGGATACCCTTTCAAGCATCAAGTAGCCTAATGATGTCTATAACCCACCCACCCTCTCCCCTCTTGAAGGAAAGTTAAGTTCATCAAAACTAGAATTAGATCATCCAAGCATGGTAGATAAACTATAAAATTTGGTAGATGAAGGGGCAGTTCTTCAAAAGATTAGTAGTATTATAGTTTTAGTTGAGAGTCAATATCACCTTAGAGCTTGAATAAGAGATTTAAATTGGTACTCCTATACATCCTCATAGGTCAAAAGTTGACATAAAAGTAAGTTGTATGATGACTGGTAGCTTCAATGTCATAATGTTAGAGCTAAAGTAAAAGAAACAAAAGTTAATCCTTCCCTAAGAGACCAACTATATGATATAATTCATGATAATGCTATTTATACTAAGGTCAAGGATCCATTATAAGATTAGTGGCATCACTTGTGATTGGAGTTCTTAAGTGAAATGGAGCAACATAATGTAGCAATCTTAAATGGAGTGATAGAACAACAAGATGAAGCCCTATAAAAAGAAGGAAATGTGAGTCAATAATTACCAATACAATAAGATATTATGCTTGAATGGATTGATGAATTCTCACCCTCTATTAGAGATGAAGAGGAGAAAATTTCAACAAACCAAGAACCTTATGATGACCCTATCCAGGAGAAGGAGGTAAGTAATTAACATGGTATCTTGAAAGAAGAGGGAATAAATAGAAATGAACCTTATGATTTGTCTATCTACCATGATGAGATGTCTTTTGGGGAGGACTTATAATAATTCTACTTAAATTTAGACACCTCACCTTTACAATAATCAAATATTGAAAAGAACCTTTCCAAGGATACTTCAATAAATAATCACTTAGAGTATAATGAGAAGAATTAGTTGGAACCCCTAAATAAATAAGAGATGGTATTAATAATGTAAAATAGGAATATTTGGGAAGAATATGATTAGGTTATTGTCACTCATACTCAACCCATACACCTAGGGATGAATCCAAATGGTCTAGTCATTCTTCCAAGTGACCAAGAGAGTGATAAATACAAGTGGGAATTGTCACACATTGGTCAAAGTTTGATTGTACCTAAGTCATCACATGACAACTCCACATCAAGATACCATAGTGATTAGAATAAATTCCCATTTTATCATAGGGGATGAAGTCAATTTTAGGTCAGTTTTTTAGTACTTCGTTGTCTTATCAAATAAGTGCTTTGCATAAGTTGTAAGTTATGTCTTGTTGTTTAGTACCTTTCCCTATTTGTTATTAGTGTTAGGTTGTTTCATTATTTTTTTTTGTGTGTCTTTTGTTATCTATGCAAGTTCTTTAGGGGTCAAAAGTGCAAATCAATTTGATAGTCCAAGTGGTTGTCATCATGTTTGAATCATTTTGTCTTAAGGAATGTTTGGATTCTCTTGAAGAATAAGTTGGTCACCCATCAGAGTCACCAAAATGTTGAAATTTTTGGCTTCATAAGCCAAATGTCAACCCCCTATATCAAAAAAATTTGGTGATCACTATTTTATCTTACTTATATTGACTCCTAGGTCATATCTTCCATATCTCGATAAAAGTATTTAGATCTTGATTAAGAGTGTCATGATGGTCCTAGTTTAAGTCTTGATCCATGGTGTCATGATTGTCTCATAATCATTAAGATGATATGTTACTTGTCATGGTGTAGTAGAATGATAGATATCATTGTCAAGAGGTCATGAAGTCCAATGATTACTTTGCCTATTTGAGGGGTATAGCGGTCTTTTGTAATGTGAAAGTGTTTCAAAAAATGTTAGAGGCTATGATATAAGTTCATAATATGTTTAAGGGCCATTTTCCATGGAGTATTCCTCTAAACTCATTTATCACTCTCATTACCCATCTTAAGTCATTAATTACCCCTTAAACCCCCCCTCATGAGCTTATTTTACCTTATGAACTCTAGAAAAGGCAAAGTGATGTGTTAATTATATTAAAGAGGGCCTAAAATAGAAGTTATACATGCCATATATTGTCCACAAGCATTCCATGCCATATTATGTCCCTTTATGGGCCACCCACATCCTTTCCACTAGCCAAGTGGGTCTCACACGGCATTTTATGACTTCTATGCTTCCCTCCTACATTTCTCCTACTTGAAATAGGTTTATTTATTCATGAGTCTCTTCATTTGATCATCGTATGGTATTATAGAGTCTAAACTTTGAGAAAAGGATGGAAAAACACACTATTTTAAGTCTTTTCTACATATTGTTTGGAATGCACATATTGTACCATACATTAATGGATCTGGTGATGAATTTTAGCTCATATTTTATGCATTTAAAAATTTTCAAGATAAATTAACTCCATACAATCTTAAAACCATTGTGTTCTTCATTATCCCTTCTTTACAAGCTTGGATATCCCCTCAAGTTCTTGATTGTACCATATAAGAGAGAGAGAGTGGATATCCTAACTCTTATCCATGAGAATTAGACTCAACTGGATCCAAATCATGGGCATTTTTTTGAAGATTGTTCTCCCCATTTTATGAACCTTCCTTAAGAAGTTAGGGAATGTTTATGCACTTCACATCTATAAAGACCAACTTTAGTTGATCAATTTTCATGAAATTATAATTGGTTTGCTCAATCAAACCACTAATTCTATTGTCTCAATACTTTCAAGATCCTCCCATGGAAATATACAAGATTTTTTCACATGTGTGATCTTATAGAAGTGGAAAAGTTTCATTATTAGTGATTGTGTGTAGCCTGTAGGAGTAGTTATGCAATGAACTAAGGATTCATGTCTTTAAAAAGAGATATGAGTTGATAAGGAGAGCCTTCATAGGTGTTTTAATTATTATAATTCCTTTTTGAGTGTCCAATCTCCATTTTTACCTTAATATACCTCAAATGAAGAGAGACTCATGCATTTTTGAAGGTCACTATATAATAGACTATGTATATTTGTTAATGGTAACTACAAAGTTCATATGTGGCTTAAAATCATTAAAAAGGATGTTTGAATGATGATAGAGGTTCTTCATGCCATGGTATACAAGCTCTTAGACCTCCCTTATAGCCTTAAAATCCTAGAGACCACCCCTTTTGGCTCCCCAAACTCACTATTCCACTTTAGCAGAGTTTAAGGATTGTTTATGAAAATTAAGGTTTTTGGAGTTTTTCAGATTCCATTTATGGCTATGTATGATGTGTTGTGACTTCAAAATGTCATAATTACAAATGGTATATTCCTTAGGTGCTTCAAGTTCTATATTTAATGAAATTTGGAGGTTTTTATGCTTCTTACATGTCACAATCCCTACCAATATCATTTCACTCTCCATCACTATCTTTGTACTATGTTTACCCTATTTTCCCTATTCTTAACTCCTTGGCACCTCACTTATACCCTCCTTCACCCAAATATCCTCCCTTTTATGCCTAAATAATGATAGTGAACCATGTCAATAGACTCCCTTACTCCCTTGGAACCCCCAAAGAGATGAAGAAACAAAGTGTTGAGCCCATTTGTGCATGAACCTAATAAAGAAGTAATCAAGCACCTACAACCAACCTTCTAAGGCCACTATAGAAAAGTTTCTAGAGGACATGATGAAGACCATTCAAGGGAAAGTATAGGGTAGATAAGGTGAAATTTGTGATGAATTAAAACATTTTTTTAGTACATGAACACTTTAAACTATATTATATCATCCACCTTAGATAGCACATGTGGACTATATCAATCTGTGTAGTGAGAAGAGTTGGGAGGATTTTGATAGTTAGAATAATTAGAGATGGATAAATTTATTCTCATATGAAAAATATGGATGGTGAGGGATATAAAATTCATTATAAGGTTTTTATATGTATCATTATCTCACAATTCATCAAGTCTTCACCTCTATCATAGACCTAGTATCACCCACAATCAACTATTTGGCCACTATTGTAGCAGGGCATTCCAAAGAAGTCATGAAGTAAAATAGAGTCATGAAAGTTTAATGTGAATCTCAAGGGATAGACATACAAAAAAGTGTCTGATTACATAATTTATGACATAATCAAATGATTTCAAATCACCCTTTTTCACCTAAGCCTAATAGACAGACCCCTATAGGAAATCATAAAGGTAGGTAGATACTTATGGTATTACTAGTATATGTTGGTATCTCTACCCTATCTAGATTGGGATAAAATATATATGCAAGGAAATAAAATTTAAATCATATAGATGGGTAAATTTTGGGTGATCACTTCACTTAGGATGGCAAAACACACCTACAGCCAATTGATTAGTCAGGGCTTAGTAAGTGAAGGAAGATTTAATAAGAAGTCATATTGATGAGATTATGAAGTGTCTAGAAGGAGTAAAAAGTAATAATTATTCAAAAGGCATATTACCTATAATTTAAGGGACCTTAACTCCTCAAAATTTCCTAACATAGGAGACAAAAACCTACATCAGTCCCATCAAGCAATTACAGTCAATAGTCAAGGGTATGTAAGAGGTTACATGATACATGTTTGAAACCACCATGTGCAAGGAAAAGTGGAAGGAAGAGGAACCAACATGAGGATAGTATTATTAAATATTTAAAATAGTGTAATTACCACAATTAAATGTGTTACTATGCTATCCAATCCCTCATCTGTTCACATCCACATCCATTATGTTCAGCTTACATGGAACTAAATATGATATGATGGAAATCATTGTCTTAGGGAAGTTATATTAAATTTATAATATCTCAAAGACATCCCAAAGGAATTAATTATAAAAAATAATCCTAGGACACCCATGATAAGAGTGACTACCTCCCTAACTTATCCAAGAATGCAAGAGTGTCCACATACAAGCTAACCATGTAAGGCAGAATTGAGAAAAGAAAGGCATGACTATTGTAATGGAATAGAGGTCAAGGATAATTAAAGTGACATAAATTAATTAATAATATATTATATTATTTTTAATTAAAATATTTTTTTAGGATAATAGATCATATTCCATAGTCAAATCATAATTGGGAGGGTATACACAAGGTTTTTAGTAGGTGCAATCAACTTACCCTAAGAAGGCACTCATATGCATTAGGGATATGAAAATTTATAAATAGAGGATAAATTTAAGTTAGGTATACCTAATAGACACTAAATAATATGCCCAAGGCCATTTAATAAGTCTACACATAGTTAAACCATAGAAGACATGTCTGTAAACCTCTAAGGGTCAGACCAAGCCTCTAATCTCCAAACCTTGCATTTATAAATCATATGCTTAGAAATTATAATAATACTATGAAATTGTATAAAATTATGGATTTTATATAAAATATATAATTATTAGGGTTTTCATCCATTAAATCACCCATAATGGGCTTAAACTCATCAAACCTTTATGTTCAATCACACAATCTATAAGTTTGAGGCTAGTTTGAGTTGAAAATGATCATTTGAGGCCTTTAGGGGAGAGTTAGATCTCCAAAATTAAAGGATAAAGTCCTAATTAGTAATAATATGTTCATATACTATTGTCTTGATTATAAAAATAGTGGGTATACCCACTATTTTGTCTCAGATCTAGACATTTTTGAGCAAGCAGTACAGAGGCTAAACAAGTAGAATCAGTCTTAGAAGGTCTAAAAGTGGAGTTGGAGTCCATATAAGGTCTTGACACAATGTTTAAGGATAATTAGATTCATAAAACTTCCTCAAAAAATTTAAAATGCTAAGCTATAACCAAATTCTATTAAGGATAAGTTGAACCTACTAGATTAAGGCTTAATTGCAGACCCTACTACCACATCAAAGTTCCTCAATGCTTCTACAATTGGTTGTAAATTTAGTTTGGGGGACATGAATATTATTTGGACATGATATAAGATATTTCATATGGAGATAACTGTGTAAATATTAGAAAACCTCCAAAACATTGTCTGAAACACCTGACCCTACACATAAGTAGTTTAAGTGACAATTTCAAGCAATTACCCACTCCATCACATAAGTCCTCAGGGATAAATATATTATTATGTTTTATGTACCCATATAAACTTTAAATCCATTATATTTTTATTTACATTGGGAGGCTAGTCTTCATGAATAGAAGTTAATAAATTAGCTACTTAGAAATGGCCTACAGGCTACCCTAAGGACACCTTTGGATGTTCATATCTTCATCCATCCTCTGCATGTGAGTCCTATCCATTTATGGAAGTTTATTAGGTCTATGACCTATATATTCATGTAATTTTTTCTAAACTTGGATATTTATATTGTATAAACCATCCTTAAGAGTCTTGAGTAGTCCTAAAACCCTAGGTAGACCCAATCTTAGAAAAGTTGATATTTTGATGCCTTAACACCTAAGGATGATATTAAAATATCATGAAAGGTAACTTACACTAAGAGGGGATCCACCCAATAGTAGTTATTATACAAACATTATATGAAATCCTCATAAATAGGCACTATTTTAGGGTTTTGAGTAGAATAAAGGTTATTTGATAATGTAGAATGATTCCAATCATTGGGATAACAAGTTTGAGACTTAATATATACTCCCAATGTATAACATGCCTAATAATTCAAATATAGAGGTCTTTTCAAGTGCATCCAAAACTACCAGTCTACCACTACATGAGGAAGATGAACTAGTCAACTTGGAAGGGTGGAGTTTCATGTTCTTAGTGCCTTTCCAAGAATTTATCATGGTTGGAATTTTTATTTCAAGCATGGATCATGATCATATATATTTTTTTAAGATTTTTTATAGGTTTCATGGAGGCTAAAACATAAATACTTAGACAATCGGGCCTAATAAGTCTCATTGGCCTCTGTTGTCATCAAAGAGAGATCAATTGGAATTGAGGCACCAATTGAATGATTTAATGCAAGTTTGATACATTGGTAACTAATCCTTTATGTAAATTTAATCAGCATTTCATGGATATGATAAAAGGGTAGGATATTTTTCTTGACTTTATCACTTGGATGTAGAAGAGAGTAGGTTATTACATAGTGATGAGGGCCTAATTTATAATTGTGACTACCATAAAATGGAATGGTTGACCTTTATTATGCATGGTAATAATCTGAAAATGATTTAATAGGTTAGTTACACCCTCTACCACCTCATTTTCAATTCTAAAAGCTCATTCAAAGATCCACCAAGGGGGTTCAACACATGGAAAGGTCTCGAGCAGATGCTTGTAACTGTTGTAACTAAAGGAAAAGTCAATTATGGTATTTGATTACCCTCCTCTCCACTTTTCCATTATATATTCTCTTTTATCTCTACTTATCTCTTCTATATATTCAAGGATTTTTTCCTTAATTTGTATCCTTCATGTTGGTATGAGGAAACTTTGCCAACACTTGTACTTGTACACCTCTTGGAGTGATGAATAGTTAATCTTGTAGCTTATTAATTTTATATACTTTGTGTGTTTATTCCTATATAATATTTAATAGTGGTATATCATTCCCTCTTTTAGTTCCAAGTATACCTAAGTATCAATAATCTTCTTGGTAGATTATCTAGTGTGTTGTAAGGTGGATAGCTTAGGTTTGGAGTGGAAATTAGGTTGCAAGTGCCTTAAACCAGACCTTCTCCTCTTTACCCTCTCACTTTAAGTTATTATAATAACCTCTATATGAAATATTTATTTCTATAAGTCTTTTAATATATTATCTTAGTTCTATGCATAGTTCATTAGTGTGATGAAGATTTTAAGATTATGAGTGGATAGAATGATTATCAGGGGCATCACCACACATTATAATATGTTTGATTCATGCAATATCCTTAACCCTTTCCATACCAACATGTTTAAGTCATAAATATCATTATAATAAACAAATCAAGGGAGATATACCCTTAAAATCTAGAGATCTGACCCATTCATTAGGTAACCCACAACCTAGGGTCATTCCCTTATTAGCCTAAGTTTGAGGATAGGACTTGAACATTCCTCTCCTCAGCTAGTGTGAAACCTAGAATCTATAATAATAACCATGAAAATCCTCAATGAATTTATCTTTATAATGGGTGTATAAGTAGGAGAGGTTAAAATTAATTTCCCCTAGATTAGGTGTAAAAGAGCCTAGAATAGGAATATAACTCCCATACCCAGAATAGCCTATCAAAGTGTAACTCCTAATAACTACCTAATAATGATGGTCAAGTGTTACTCTATATGATAAATGTCACCCAATCAAGCTTAAACACATGGGTATTAATAATATAAATAAAATATATAAATAAAAAATAATAATCCACACTAACACCCCCCCCTTAAGGATAGATTAGGTGGGTAGAGGAAATGGGTCCTAAAAACAAATCTTGATGAGGTACCCATGTACAAAGTAACTCTCATAAAGTGGAGAAAGGAAGAAAACCCATAAGAAAAAAATCACACTCTAAAATAAATAAAAGAAGAAGATAAATAGGGCATGCTCTAAGGACATCATGCATAACTAAAAATGCATCCACAAGTCAAAGTAATACGGCACAAAGAGAAAAGATGTAGAAAGTCTCCATAAAAGATGTTGAATTTACCTACAATAGATCTCATAAAATGATGAATGTCACTAACAAAATACTCTACCTAAAGACTGGAGAAGCTCTATCTACATTGAACAATGTTTCTTCCCATTACTAAGAAAAGAATACAAATGGTGTATTATAAGTTTTCCCATTCCATAATAGAATATGAAGATAACAATTTTAATAACTCTAAGTAGAGTCCAAAACAAAAGTGTGGTATAGGTATAGAAATATAGTACATAAGAACTAAATGTAATGCCACTAAAGTAGAAATTTTATAAGAAGGACATGGAACATTCACTAAAATAATGTCCATATGAAGTGTGGAGCATGAGTCACCAGCTGAAGAAAGAACATCCACAAGAATATATGAGTCATTGATGATATTAAGAGATGTACTCTCAATAAAAATAGTGTAGTCCTCTAAAATGTAAATATGTGATGGATTTAGAAGAGTAACATCCTATATAGGAATGAATAATGAATTTTTAATAGTATAGCTAAGATTTTTAAACTTTCATCCCATGGTGGTGGCTTGATAAAAGGAAGAGCGTTGTCATTAGGAATATGTCATCAAAATAAATAAAATTAGGATGAGAGATTACAATAGTCTTTGAAGATACAATAGGAAGAGGAGTAAGAGTGATATAAGTCTCAATAGGATCTATGAAAAGAGATTGAAGAATGTTCAAAATAGTTTAGGGACACTATGTATGCTCCACATGATAACTAAGATACATGGAAACATGCAACAGTAAGGTAATAATAACCTTACCATAAGAATTGTCCCACTTATTACACTAAATAAGATTAGTGGGAGCATGAACCTATCCATATAAGAATGGAATATGAATCTTTATTATGAATAAGTGTTTCATGTAAGCATGCCAAGAAGCATAGTTGGTCTTTCTAAGAAGAACCACTAGTGTAGATTCAACTCTCCTCATCTATTAATATCTCTCAAGTGGAGTTGACATGGATGAGAGAAGACAATAAATACATGCAATTAATAAAAACATTACACAAGTGATAAGTCATGCTCAGTGAATAGACATTAAGATCAGCTAATAATGCATCCATAAATTTGAGAGTAAACTATGAAAATGACACCATATAAGGAAACTATATACACACAAGATATAATGTAGGGCCCACAACAACCCTCCAAAATAATTAGAAATGACCCCCCTATGTTTTTAAATAACACAACATGATCAAATGTATGGATGTCAGACTCAATTAATAATGTGTCTAGATAGGTTAGTGTAAATATTACATAAGTGACAATACACATCTTAATAAATAGATGTCAGACTATGTTTAATGAGCAAGTAGTTCTTTTGACACCAAATTATTACATGTGAAAATGCAAAAATTTGAAACAAGAGGACATCAATCTCTACCAATAATGCATGTGTAAAAAATTAGAAGTGCATAAAGTGAACAAGCAAGGAGAGAAGAAGAGGAAAGTGATTTGTTTATGAGGGGGTTTGGTTGCCTACCAAACTAGGCCTCACCCTCCATCTTTGTCAAGTGAAAATAAAAGGGATGAAAATACAATACACAATCATATTACTCCTTATAATATCTCTCATCGATGATGTTTTCCCAATAATACTATTATTTTTTATTTAAAAAATCAATAAAATATCATCCATCATTATTATTTTTTAACAAAAATAATAATAATAAAATTCTCCCACTTATATTGTCCCCCACCATGATTACCAATACACCCCACCTCTAATAATTAAACAATCCACTTTAAAATCAAATCGTGACCTCCATATCTTATCAAAACTTTAAATATCTAATATGGCTATAACATGCCAATCTTTACACTTGGATTCAAATAAAGTGAATTTTAGTTCATGAAAGTAAATCACAATAAACCTTTGTGAAACTCACAATTTCATTAGAATGGTGATTTGGGTTTCATTAGTTTACAAAAAAACATGGTGGTATATTAATTTATTACTAAAATGAGAGTCTTGGAAATGTAAATACATATGAGCATGTTAAATCAATTGAAATGCATGGAGGCTACTAGAAAGATAACTCAAATATGTCATCTTCCTATAATAGTTGTAATAGCTACAACTATGATAAGAGACTTAGTTCAACTAAAATACTCTCTCACATAGTTTTAAGAAAACACTTAACAAGCTTCCCTATAAGGAGGCCATGAAACATGGTTTACATTGTGTTAAATTTCTTACCCCACATAATCTAATTTTAAGGAATATAAAAACATATCCTATCCACCTCAATGCATGGTTTAATAACCAAGTTTGGTTTTTATGCCCCTAATTTATCACATGTATTAGGATATGAATAGCCAACTTATGGCTTAATTATCCCTCTTTGATGTTATATCATATTTATTTATGAATTCATTTGGTTAGTAGGTTAGCCTATAGAGTAACCATGGCCTAGGTAGACTATAAATATGAAGTAGTGGGTAGACTATAAATAGGAAGTAGTGGGTATTTATTTATCATCATATTATGAAATTTACTCTTATTGAAGCTTGTGGAGGTTGTCCCCTCAAGGTGGATTATCTTTTATTCATATATTCTACTATATTTCAGTCATATTTTTATCTATTATTGTTATTATACTTTATTATTTAATTAATTTAATTACAAGTGGTATCAAAGGTGCAATTTAGGAAATATTGTGGGTAAAACCCTAATTTTATGGATTTGTTTATAACTTTTAATTTACTATGAATTTTCTAGTAATTTTTTTACTAAAGCTAGGGAATTAGTCAAGGACATCACAAAAAAAAATAGCATTTGTAGGTCAATTTTGTGTGAAATATTTTACTTTTACTATTTTTCATAAATTCACACTATAGTGTGTAATTCAAGGAATTTTTCTGAGTTCTTTACATTTTTGAAAATCTTAGAAAAATCTAGTTTGGGTATGGTGTTTATAATTTCTTATTTGAGGCTAACATAAGTACAAAAACACTTGGTCAAAGTTGGGTCAAAAGTGACAATTAGGATTGACATTGTCAAGCCCTTTTATGGTAGGACCACAAACTAGGGGCCAAAGAAAAAGTGTTGAAAATCTAGGTAAAATCATCACAAAGAAGATATGGAGTCATAAGGGGGATTTACCAAATCCTTTATACCAAGGTTTTCTGAGATAGATCATAAAATGAATCAAGTTAACTATAGTGTGCAATGCATTTAAAGTGATATGTAAGGCATACAATCTAATATGATAGTCATATAATATAGTTTGGAAAATATCATGATGGATTTATGAAATCATCTAGATATCACTATTACACAACCCCACCATGGTGGATCTCCCAAATAGCCTAATCTAAATCCAATTACCTTATCATAGATGAAATTGTTACAAAAGGTAGATATGCATAAATTTGATGAAAAGGATCCACTTAATTAGATCAATAAAGTGGAGAATTTTTTAATCAAATCCCACATGGAAATAATGTTACCATGTCATCCTTGTATCTAGAACTTTAATAATTCATTTGGTATAGATGGTTGTGTGCTCAAAAGAAAAATATGACTCTCAGTGTCACCTAGCCAATTTTTATAGAGGATTTATAATTATACTATAGCAATAGTGTGATAGATAATTATTTCATCCAAATAGAAAAAAATTTATATATTGGTTCACTTAAGGATTATATTCATCATTTTTATAACCTATCTTTATGTGTGGAGACAATTTTTTATGAGAACCTAAATGACCTATTTTTGGGTAGCCTCAAGGACCACATTAAACATGAGGTAAGTATGTTTAATCCACTTAAGGTTTCTAATTCTATTATCATGGAATGTAGGGCTGATGAATTATTCATATACAATAACAAGCAACCATTCACTCATTTCATAGATCATAGCATATTGACACCTTCATTTATTCCACCTATCAAATTGACCCCTCAATAAAAAGAGGAGTAAAAGGATTATGTTTTGGCTATGATATAAATTGGATAAAATTACATAGATTTGTTGAGAAGAAATTATTCTAGATTGAGGGATATAATGAATATGATGAAGAGGATGTTTCCTCCAATGAAGATTAAGAAGAAATAAATGAGGTACCTAAAGATTCCCAACCTAAAATAACTTGTCATGCACTTTTAGGTATTATAAATCCTTAAACATTAAAGGTGGTGGGTTTTCTTAATAAATAGAAGGTGATAGTATTAATTGACTCAGGGAGCACACATAACTTCATCAACCATAGGTTGGACACTTGATTTAATTATTTCATTTACCTATCACTAGAATTTTAGATCATGATTATAGATGGTAGCACAGTTAATTATTTAGGGAAATGGCATAGTATTGATCTTGATATGGGTGAGTACAATATATATTCTCCTATGTTTTTTATTTATATGGGTGGTAGAAACATTGTTTTGGGATTTCAATGGATCACAACCTTGGATAAAATTAAGATGAGATTCTAATAACTATGCATGAACTTTCATTTTGAAATAAGGAAAATTGAACTATGTGGATTACAGGAAAAATATCCATATTGGTAAGTTCACATTAGATGATAAATATACTAAAAATGGGGTAGAAGGATTTATATCATGATTATGTTCTATATAATTTCAACCCACAAAGGCATCTACACATCTTGATCTACAAGGGGCCATGCCAAAAGGATAACCACCAAAAAGATAATGTGATCATGTCATTCAACTACTTCTAAGGAGTCAACCACCAAATATTAGACCATATAGATATCTATATACATAAAAGATTAAAATCAAAAATATGGTCCATGAGATGCTAGAGGTAGGGATCATCAAGCATATCCCATGTGCATATTCATCACTGGTGGTCATGGCATGTAATAAGGATGACACATAGAGGATGTACCCAAATTATAGCGAACTCAACAAATACAACATCAAAGGTAAGTTCTTATTCCAATAATTGATGATTTACTTAATGAGTTACATGGTTTTGTTTATTTCACAAAACTAGATCTTCATTTGGGGTACCATCAAATTATAATCAGGGATGAAGATGTTCATAAAACTACTTTTAGAACTCATGAAGGCCATTGTGAGTTTTTGGCAAAGTTGTTTAGTCTTATAGATACACCATCTACTTTTCATATCTTGATGAACACTATTTTTAGGCCTTTTTTAAGGAAATTTGTGTCAGATCTCTATGATGACATATTGATTTATAGTAAGACATGTGAAGCACATTTGTAACATGTGTAACAGGTTTTGATAGTTTTAGAGCACCATCAGTGTTATGAAAATTCATCAAAATATGCTTTTGGAGTAAAATACGTAGAGTACATGAGTCACATTATATCCCATGAAGGTTTTAAATTTGATCCTTAGAGATCAAAGATATGGTGGAATGACCAATGCCCAAAACTCTAAAAAACCTCTAAGGGCTATAAGACTAATAGGTTACTACCAAAGATTTGTGAAAGGTTATGGCATCATAGTAGCTCCACTCACTAAATTGATAAAGAAGGATTTCTTCCACTATAATGATGCAGCCACTAAATAATTTAAGAAATTGAAAGTAGATATATGCACCACCCTAGTTTGGCTACTCTAGACTTTTCGAAGGCATTGAGTATTGAATGTGATGTTTTTGGATCAGGGTTAGGAGTAGTACTAATGCAGGAAGGAAGACCCCTTGCATTTTAAGTTCATTAATTCAAAGGTAAGAATTTACAAAAACATATCTATGATAAATAAATGATGGCTATTCTTCATGCATTCAATTATTGGAGGCCCTATCTAATGGTTAGATAGTTTAAGGTGAAAATAGATCATGATAGTCTCAAATACTTTTTGGAGAAAATATTATCATTTAAGGAAACAAAAGTGGGTAAAAAAATGTTGGGTTGTGATTATTAAATAATATACAATAAAGGTAAAGATAATATAGTAGAAGAACAAGGATATATATGTATTGATTCAAAATGTCCAATAAGGTTCTATATATTTTGATAAATTTTAATAAAAAGATAATACTTGTGAAAAAGATTTAGAGTTAAAGCATAAGATTCTTGTAGAGTTGCATGCATCTCTAATTGGGGATAGTCTAGGTTCTTGAAAACTTATCACAAAATCAATCAAGAATTATTTTTGGAAGGACCCAATGGAGATGTACAAAATTTTGTGATATAATGTTTGATATGCTAATAGAATAAAGGTGAAACTATTAAGACCTTGTGTATGTTAGAACCTTTAACAATTCCTAGTCAAAGGTGGGAGGAGGTTTCCATGAATTTCATCATAGAGCTACCTTGTTATAAAAAATATCCATTTTTTATGCCCTCTCACACCCATTTATAACAAGTATAGTACCAACTAATTTTTTAGAGGTAGTTCTAAAATTACATGAAACCCTAAAAATAATTACAAGTGATCATGATCATATTTTCACTAGTAATTTTTAGACTAAACTATTTTCTTGCTTAGGTACTCAACTAGCTCATAGCTCATCCTACCACCCCCAATCTGATGGTCAATAAATGTTTATAGGGGTGCCTCTATTTTTTTGTATCAAATAAGCAAGAATGTTGGGTTAAATGGCTATTGTATCTTAGGTGTTTGAAGAGTAAACAAAATATAGATTAGTCCCTTTTTAGTCTAAATGATAAAAATCAAGCATAACAACACAATAGGACTAAATATTCTTTCCTAAGAACTAGGGAAAGCATAACATAATGCAATTAATTGACCTCCTTTATCAAATTTGATGTTTATTTATTGGCATAAGGATGTTTGTGATCAGTCTATAATGATTAGAGTCTTCTTAAAATTCTCTTCCATGGTGGTACATTCTCTCCAATGGTCACATATGGCTTGGTGTAAATCTTGGAAAAATTTGGTTATTATAACACTACTATAAAAGGCTCTTTGAAGGTATTCTAGTAGAATAACCTTACACATAAAAGCTTTTTGGTATATGGTGTGGTAACTTGTATTTATATATCTAATAACTAACTCTAACCCTAAAGAGGTTAGGTTAAATTCTAACTTTAGTTGAGTCTAAAATGACCTAGGTTAAATTAGGTTAACCCTTGGTTAGGTCAAAGCACTAATGAAGTCTTGACATCTTAGTTTTAGATATTTATGAGGCATGATAACTCACTTTAAATATTTGTGAGGTTATGACTCATAATTTTGGAATATATATGAAATAATAAATTAGTTTATCAACTCCTTAGACTTTTAACTTTATATTTGGCTAAAATTTCTTTTTTGTTAAATGAAATTCACTAATTTGGTTTAGAATTGTTACTTAGGCAAGTTAATTAAGATTTGTAATGTAATTAATATTGTTTAGTGTTTTTTGGCTTTTGGTGTTTTTTTTAAAGGTTATGAATTAATAGCTTGACAAGATAAAAGTGTCAAATCACAAGGTTATAATTTGACTAGGGTTAAAACTGAACTAGGTTAGTGGTACATACAAAGTAATATGCCAAATAAACTATAGCCTTGACATGTTTTTGAGTGATTAAATCCATTATAGGGATAAATTTTGGAAATTCATGTGATTTTTAAGCTTAAATTGTGTCAATTTTCTAAAATTGAACAAAATCCCAATTTAAGAATGAAAGTGGCCAAAATTGAGTATCTACTATTTACCCCTATTTGAAAAGACATTTACAAGACATAGGCATAGTAACATATTTTTAAAGAATGAAAAAGTTGTTAATCTAAATGGTTTATGCCTCAAAGGTAATAAATAAGCCCTTGATATCCCTTCAAGGGATTGGGTGGAAAAATAGAGTAGTCAAACATTCCCTTTAAATGAATTAAATGACATGATCTAGATGGTAGTGGGGGTAGAATTACTAAATTTCCAAAATTCATTTATAAATAGTAATGTTCATGGAGTCACTAAGTTATCTAAAGGTGGTTAAAATAAGTAACAAACAGCGTGACACTAGTTTTCCCAAAGGTGGTTATAAGTAGTGGCATGGATATTTACCTTGATAGGGATATGGGACAAATATTAATTTTCCTATAGGTGGTTATAATTAGTAACAAAATGGGAAACATTATTTTTCCTAAAGGAAATTATAATTAGGAATGGAATATGGGTCACTGATTTGCCTAAGGTAATTATAAGCAATGAAATAGGCATTTTCCCCAGAAGGGTAGGTGGAATGGGTATAAATAATGATTTTCCCAAAGTTAATTATAATCATTAGCATGGGATGCAAAAATAATGATTTTCCCATAAGTGGTTATAATCATTAAATTAGTTGAAAACATAATTATTTGCCCAAAGGCAATTATAATCATTCACATGTTTAAATTGCATAGTTTAAAATGGGTTTTCCTTCGAAAGGTAGAATAAATATTTGATTGATCTAAAAATTAATTTGACACAATGCATAAAATTGTCAAGGGTAACTTATGTAAAAAATATGTAAAATAAATTTATGATGAACTAGAAAAGGATAACAACATATTTCAATTCCAAATGTGAGTTTGAAGATGCACGATCAAACAAACATAGGATATAGGTTAAAAAATCATGTTGTTAAACTGGTCTTAGGGGTGGCCCAAAAATATGGTGTGGTTATAATATGGCTAAAAAATAAGGCACATAAGAGCAAGTGACATGCAAAATAGATCATAGATGTGAAAAATACACTTCTTAGAGCATGCAAAATAAACTATAGGCCCTAAAGGTAAAAAACAAATTATTTTGGCTATATATTCACCCCTAGGGTGAAAACAATTCATTTTCACCCTATCCATTTAATAATTTGAGCTCTAATTTTTTGACTATTGAACTAAAAAAATGGCTTGTGGAGGAGTTTGGAATCATGCCTTAGAGTGGGTGAGGGAGCACATGTGACCACCACATGAGTGGCCATTGATAAGTAACTTTAACTTTGTCATTAATGCCATTATTTAAGCATTTTTTACATTTTTGGTATGAAAAATAGTAACGTTTCCATTTACATTTTAAGTAAATGGTGGATTTTCCAAGGAAAATGGTGACTTCATTCAAAGTTATCTTTCCTAGAAATAGCGATAATGCCAAAACTAGGTGAAAATCATTGAAATGGTGATTTCACCCATTTTTAGGCAAAGTTGTCATTTTATTGAAAATGAAAATGATACTTTCACTAAAAATGTGCAATATTGCCTATATAATAGCTTTTCCATCTATAAAATAGTGGTTTTTCCTTAAAAGCCAAAAATAATTAGTTTTGAGGACCCAAAATGGGTCCAACCTTTGGAAGGGGTTCAAATAGATTGAGGATAAGCTTAGGCTCAATTAAATGTACATAGTTAGGTTAATGCTAATTTTTTCATTAAATGAGAGACTAGCTATTCTCACATGCTAAAAGAGATAATCACAGTATTTATAGACCCCACATATTTGGACCAAGCACATGCCTGGCTTCTTGTAGGTGCTAAACATTCATGATATGGCATAGATGATAGTTATCTAAGCTGATCAAGATTACTTGACTGTGTTATTTGGGCATTTTCATAGTGAGACATCTACCTTTCACTTACCTACTAGAGAGGCTACCATTACACTTGAGGATACCTAGTGTATCCTCAAGTTATCAATGCATAGATGATGATTATTTTGGACTCCACCAAAATAGTAGTAGGTGGTTATTGACCACTTGTGCAACTATCAAGGTATCCCCATGTTTTAGGGTAAGGTCTATATAAATCTCATAGAGACTTATATATACATTCAACTAGATGATTTTTTTATTGGGAATCTATCACCACCAACTCTAATTGATTAGGGGGTTATTGTCCTTATGTCCATTGTTAATGACATCTTGTTGCCTAAAATTAGTGGTGAATATTTCTATATGGTCCTAGGTGGTGTAGTGAGGATCATGTTAGAGTATTGTACACATTTTTCATGGGGGGCAACTATTTTAACATAGTTGTATAGATATCTACACATGATAACATATCGAGGTAGACATAGCATCGAGGCTTGTACACTTCTTATGGTTTGGGGATGGGAGAATATCTTAATTAAATGAATAGTCAAGATTCATAGAGTATAATATCCATAAGATCTAGTAGTATATGGTTGGATCAAATAAGATCTATCAAGTGTGGTCACAAGGGGACATCCCATTTTATCATCAGGTGTTTGATTACTTGACATCATAATTTTTCATTTAGAGGTCATACCTTGCATATTAGCTATAGTGGTTTAGGTATGGATGGTACATGGATTTTATGACCACTATATGCTTTCTAATTGGTAGGTAGTCCCACATCATAGAGGAGTACCACCCTAATTAGATACTTAATTAGTTTAGCTACACATAGGATGTACCTAAGGGCCCAAGATGGTTTGCCCATGTTACATAAGAGATTAGTTAGGATACTCATGTGATCCTAAGGATCAAGGCCATAGCTAGCTATATTAACATACCATGATTTGCCTAGGATTACATAGGAAGAGTTATGGATGTAGGGGTCACTCTAGCTTATACACATTTATGGGTACAGGTGTACCTTTTAAGGATGATAGTTTTGGTTTTATATGGGGGATAGGTGCCTATAGACATCAAAAATATGGAGGTAGATACTTATAATGATAGTGGCATCACCTATTAGGATAGTGGTGGTGAGGCTATGGATAATGATGATGATGGAGGACATTATTAAGGAGATCATGAGGGAGATGGAGATGATGGGAATGGACATGGTAGTCTAGACTTGATGATACTTGATCCTAGCTTGGTAATTGTTATAGTGTCATAGGTTGGTTTAGGCTAGGTAGGGTCTTTAAGCACATAGGTAGATCCAAGTTAGGCAAGGCCTTCTATCACAATTACAATAGGTACAAACATTGGTATGCTAAAGTAGGATATCTTTGCTTATGTGTGATAGATTGTAGGTTTATAAGGATAGGTGATTGATTTGTAGAGTACCTTAGATATGAGAGATGATGATATGAAATTACTTTAGTTTTATATCTCTTAACTAAAGGCCAAGTTATATAGGTTAGTTTTGGTTCAAGGCTAGCTCATAATAGATAGAGATCAGGGCATTAGTGAATGATATTAGTCATTATCCATTGTTGATAGGTTGATATGGGAGTGAGATTCATATTGGGGATCCATTACACATGTCAATTTTTCATAGATGGTTAGGGAGTGCCTTTGGTCAAAGTATGAGGCATCATAATATAGGTGAGCCTACGATTCTACCATGTCTAGGGATCATTATATTATTACATTTGAGATCTAGGATGCATAGAAGATAGTGATCAAATCTAGTAGGTCTTATAATAGGACTCATGTTACAAGTGCCTCAAGCTAGTCTATTCATCAACCATGACCACCACCACCAGGACCATCAAGGCCACTAGGGCCTCCTCCAGTTATAGGTCCCATAGACACATGAACTAGATTTTATCATGGGGACCTCGGCATTTTGGCATAATTTTGGATTTGATTTGATGTACATCATTGTACTCACTATATCATCATGTTAATTTAGTTTTGTGAAACCATTGTGATATGTATATATCCTCTAGGTATGTGACATTTGAGATACATTAGCATTCATTTTTGGGTCTTATTGGAGTCTTAGGATGCACCCTAGCTGAGCAAAGGATTGTTTAGGTATTCTTTCTCAAACTTAATCCAACATGATAATGACTTTAGGTTATGGCTTACCCATACTTGGGTTAGACCTCTAGAGTTTTTAATGAGGCTAGCTCCTCAAATTTTTCATTATAGTGCTCACTTAAGACCTAAATAGGTTGGGATGAAAAGAGAAAAGGAGTTTCATGAATGAAAACCTACTCTAAGTTTGGTGATGCACCATGAATTCATTCTATTCACTCATAGTATTGAACTCTTGACACACTAATGGACTATGAAGAGACTTAACACAGTGCCTACAATAGTTTCCAAGCAACAATACTTCACATAAAGGTCAATTTGATTGGCTTAGGCTAAAGGGAAATGAGGGTAAGACCTGATTAAAGAAACTTATAGTTAGTAATCCACTCTATACCTGACACACTAGATGACCTATAAGGAAAGCTTGTTATCACTTAAGTTGAACTTAGACCTATAAAGGGAAGATTAAACCACTTTTGTATATCAAATAAATACAAAATACTAAGCCTAGATTAGTAAACAACTAAAAGTGTATTTCTCATTAATTCAAGAGGTGTGTGAGTACAAATTTTGGTAGAGCCTAGTCATACCAGCCCCTTGAGGGATGAAATTCAAGAGCTCAATGTATACATTTATAGGAAGAAAAAAATCTAGGGAGAGAAATGTTGGCACTAAAGGGGTCATTAATGAGCTCAATTACACTTATTTATAATTACCTTGCATTTATACTCCTTAAAAACTCTTAATTAATTAGGGCCACCTCAAAAAAATAGTTATAATAGTCGCACCATTCCTTCTCCCACTTCTCCCTACATTAATGCTCTTGAGATTTCATCTTGGTGTGGAAAGGTGGAGAAAATGTCATGGAGGCCAAAATTTTTGCTTTGAATAATCATGGATGGCCACCTAAATCCCCTCAATCTCTTAATTAAATTAATGTTATTTATAGGCCCTTAACTTATCCAAGTCTATTGAAGTACACACTCTATTTTTCATGTCAAGAGCTTGACCACACTACACTATTAGTTTTGGACACATGTTTCCATCCCATTCGATCAAATTTAATCCATCAATTTCCTAAGAAGTCTTTTGTCTATAACCATCATCATTGGTCATCGATTTGTGATCAACATTCAATATCATGATACTTGGAAATTACATGTTTATCTTTAAGATCCCACTATCAGCTTCATCTACCTATACACTTACACTATTTGGTAGCCTCATATTTGATTTGGGATCCTTATCTTATGCACCATTGATCTTATATGCATGACTCAATGTGTGTCATTGATCTTTATCATTAATATCAAATGTGTACCATTGATATTTTATCTTTTCATGATCATGACACTTATCAGTCCCTCGTACAATCTTAGGATCCTTTGACTTTTTATTACATGCTCATCATTAGATTTGCTTGTGCATGATTAAATTCACTCTATTATATCCTCAAGACCCACTAACCTCACTAATCATTTCTTATCATTATATTTGTTCTAGGCTTCCATGATCTTAACACTTGTCAGTAATGTGTTTAGACTTAGGAATATTTGAATCAAAATAGTTACTTTATGATGCTTGAAATTGATGTCCATGTACACATCATCACCTTTTACTAAATTAATCTTGTATGACATTTTAATGATGATCTATTTCCTCTAGTGTTTAATTTAATCTTTTTTCTTTAAAAAAAAGGACATTGTGGGGCATAAAAAAGCAATCTAAGGCAATGATCATCAAATTGATATTTTAGCTTGTGAGGCTAAAATTTTAAGTCCTTCAAGGTTTATGTACATGTATATGATATTCCTTTGATATATACAATGACATGATTTTTATCTTGTTCATTTCATGTTTAGTATTGATTATCATTGATTAGAATTATGTATGTTTTAACATTTTTAATGTTTATGCTCATGTATGCTTTGTTTATTTATTTTTTATGCCATGTTTGTGAGATGTTATGTTGGTTATCATCTAATTATGTTGTATGACTCATATGTATGACTATTCAAAGATGTACATTTGTTTAAACACATAATAAATCATTTTTTTCCCTTTATTATTACTCATGGATTTAGGCATGTGTTTGGGTATTTGGTTGGTTTGATATATCATATAAATACGGCCATTGCATTTTTATGATAGACTATGTGTGCATAATTTTGTTGTAGCTTATGATATTATGCATTATATTTATAAATAAATAAAATGGTAACCCTAAGTATGGAAAAATTAATTTAAATGTAAATATAAACAACTTATGAATAAGATATGAATAATCAAATCCAAGATGTATTTATAATAAATAAAGTGTAAGACTAAATACAAAAATTCACAACTTAAGTACATAATATGGATAATCAAGACTTAAGTGTAAACAAAATATAATAATCTTATAGTATTCAAAAAATAAAAAGGCCACAAAAATAAAAATAAAAATAAAACAAACAAACAATAATAAAAGAACAAACAAAAATTAGAGAGATAAAAATAAACAAAATATAAAGAAACTTTATCAGTAAATAAACAAAACTAATAAACAAATAAAAGCAATAAAATTAAAAAAACTATACAAACAAACAACAAGCAAGGCTATAAATAATAAGATCAAAACTAAACAAATGAAAAATAGGACACCAATAAACAAAAACAAACAAAAAAACACCAATAAAAAAATAGTGACAAACAAATAAACAAACAACATGCTTTTAAACATAAATAATCAACAAAAAAACAATAATAAATAAACAAAACAATGAAATAGACAAACAAAACACCAATAAATAAAAAATAAACACAAGACAAACAAATAGTAATAATGAAAATAATGACTACAAACAAAAAGTAATATAAATAAGATAAAACAAACAGAACAAACAAAGATAGATAAAAAAACAAAGTTACAGCAAACAAAGAAAAAAAACTATAAATAAAACAAAATAACTAAACAATCCAAAGTAAAAAAAATATAGTAAATAAACTAATCTAACCACACAAAAACAAACAAACAAACAAAGCTAAACAATGAACAATACATGAATAATGGTTAATCACAATGTTAAGATAAACAAAAAAACAAATTATTTGTGCATGTGTAATAGAGGTGTTACTCTTGGTGATAAGGTGACCCCTAAGTTAGGTAGAAATGACACATGTAAAACAACACAAGAACAAAAAGGCATAAGGTTTCCCCTAGATTGTAGTGAAACAATGACACAAACAAGATGACAAACTTTGCCCTAGGCTATAGGAGACAATGAAACAAAACAAACAAAATGAGGGGAATAGAAGAAAAAGAGAGGGTAGCTGAGTTGACTCTAAATGCACTAGGCAAGTGGATGTTATCTACATAGTTCTATGGACACAAGATCCAATGTGAACTTCAGGCCAAATGTAGTTCTCCAAGGATATGAGAGAATAAAATTGATGAAGAGAAAACATAATTGATGTGTAGAGGAAAATAAGAATGATATTTTTAAATGGTGAGTACATGATAAAATAGGGGATAACATTTCAAAATCATGAAAACATCAACAAAAACAAATTATGCAAGCATGACAATATGGTTTTGGTTAAAACCACACTAAAAGACAAAAGATGAGTATCCACAAATGAATTAAATTGGTAATTCATAGTGTCTATTAATTCTAAGTCTTGGAATGAGAATGATCTCATAATATGATGAGAGAGTAGGAAATAATTACTCACAAAATATTGAGATCATAATAAAATCAAAATGGTCATTAGTGCATCAAATTTGAATACATAATACTCACAACATCAACTCATAAAATAATGAGACTATATGGCTATGGCCAATAAATATGGGAAAACTAAATGACAAGTGGTTACTCATGAAATATTTAGGAATCATAAGATCCTTAAGGTAAAGAGATGGTCAAAAAATAAAAGGTGTGGCTGAGCTAAATTAAGATACCCCATGTATCCAGGTGTTGCCTACATAGTTCATACAGACCTCAAGCTAATGTAGTTCTCCTAAAAATGAGAATAAAAAGATCAAGATGGTTTAAAAATGAAACTAAATAGATAATATATCACATCCCAAAAAAATTTGATGGTTTTATAGACCACATGTAAATTCTAAGCCAATTTTCATGAGTTTTCAATTTTTTAAGATTTTCCTAGGTCTTTTATGAATGTTTAGGGGTTTTTGAAAGTTTCAAATATTTTTGGAATTTTATGGGCATCTCAAGTCAATTGAGAATTATGAGATATATAATGGTCCAACTTTAAAATGGTGAGAGAATGGTTTAGGTATGATTGAAAAATGGTGAGAGAGTTTAAACTTAAATTATTCATAAAATAGTCAGAGCATGGCAAAGGGGTGACTGAGCTGACCTCAACATAAATCAAGTATTACCTACATATTCCTATAGGACATTAAATCACTGTAGTTCCACCTACACAAAAGGCATATGATTAACTACCATCAATTTTAGTCAAAGTCAAATGGCAACATATGGAAATAGTAATGGCAAGGTGATGCAATAATACAAGGTAAAGGTGTTATTCCTAATTTGCCCATAGGTGGTTATAATTATAAAACAATGACAAACGGTTAGTTGTACTAATTTTCCCATAGGTAGCTATAATTAATGGCACAAGGTGGAAACTTAATAACAAATGAATGATGTAATTGCTAGGACCATTATCATACTATTTTCATATACTACCATTCAAACATTTAATTCTAAAATAACTGTTGAAATAGAATCTATCATCAACCATTGAACATGCTTAAATTAGAAATTAATTAGAACCAAAGCCAATGTGATAGATGAGGTTAAGTAAAAATAACTGTTTGGTAAAGGGTTAAGGGTATGGTTTAACAATAAAATGGGTATAATACAAAAAATAGGTATAATGTGGCATAACTTAGACAATACTTATAGACAATAATTTGAGTCCCTCAAGCATGAAAAATTTTGAGGTGTATTGTGTTCATTGGTTCATCAAGTTCATATCCCTCTAGTTTAGTGAGCATGTATTCTCTAGAATCATAGTTAACAACAACTACATAGGGCCCTAATGAATTTGGTTGGAACTTTCCTTTTTACTTTGTTTCAACATTTATGTTCTTTTGATTCTCCTTTAACACCAAGTTGCCAAGTTTTAATTCATGATGTTTAAGGTACCTATTATGTTGGCCTTTTAATCTATTATGATATGCCTAAATATTATTCAATTTGGACAAGCATTTACCATCAAGTAGGTCTAGTTCTTGCAATCAATTTACTTTGTAGTCTTCATCATTGATGAGGTGATGTAATGAAATTCAGAGAGAATGCAACTCAACCTCTATGGGAAGAATGGCCTTATTTCCATAAACAAATGAATAGTGTGTATCTCCTATTAGAGTATATAATGTGGTATGGTATGCCCAAAGGGTGTTAAATAGCTACAAGTGCCAATTATGACTAGCATCATTGATAATCTTCTTCAGAATATTGATAATGGTTTTATTAGAAGCCTATGTTTGGTTGTTGCTTTGTAGGTAGTATGCAATAGAGAAATGTTATTTGATGTGATATTGAGAACAAAGTGATTTCACATCTTTATTATTAAATGATCATCTATTATTAGATATAATGTCATATGGGATGCCATAATAGCAAATTATATGGTTGAATATGAACTTGGAGATATACTTACCAATTATGTAAATGGGGGGAATGGCATCCACCCACTTAGTGAAGTATTCAGTAATAATCAAAACATGTTTATGGCCATCAAAAAATGTAATATTTATCTTCCCTATGATTTCAATTACCCATGTTGAGAATGACCATGGTGTTGCCAATGGTTTGAGTGTCTTGGCTAGAGAATGAATTAGATTGGCATTCTTTTGATGCTTGACACACTTTTTCACATATGCAACTACATATATTTATATCTTTGGATAGTAATAACTAGTACACAATAAATTTTGGATAAGATTTCCCTATAATTGTGGGCTCCAAACACTCCATGGACTTTCCTCAATACTAGTCCAGATTTTATTGAAGGTAAACAATGAAGTAGATTTCCATCATAACTTCTATGATACAAGGTCAGTCCAAGTAGAGTATATTGAGAGGATTTATGGGTTAAGGCTTTTTTTTAAATGATAAATCAAGAGGCAATGTTTGGTTTTAAAGATAGGTGTAAATGTCTAAATACCAGGGAGACGTGGGACCAATAATGTCATTAACCATCTCAATGGTTGATTTTTCTTGAGCTACTACTAAGAGATGTTCAACAAGAAATTAGTAATCCCTTCCTCTATTTTTGATCTAAATAATATATTTAAAAGTGGTCATAGCATCAATTGTATTTTTATTGGCCTAAGGTATTCTTTCAAATCTAATGTTGGTAATCTACTAATTGAGAATATTGATCTTATCTTTATCGGTCACTAATTTATCATTCTTGGTTTGGTACTAGTTTGTAACTTGATTAATGATTAACTAAGTATCACCATACACCAATAAATATTGAATTTTCCACTATAATGATTGACAAATCCATTTAATGAGCACTTCATACTCTTCCATGTTATTATTACAAGGAAATACAATATGAAAGGACTTAGGAATAATATCCCCTTATGGTGTATCAAAAAATATTATGTGACTTAATCCATGAGCTATGAATGATCCATCAAAGTACATAGTCCATTATTCAACCTTAAGAGGTTATTTTACTTCTTCAATGGTCATAATGGCCTTATTTGGGAATCTAAATGTGAGAGGTTGAGTATCTTAAAGAGGATATTCTACAAGCTAATTTGTGATTACTTGCCCCTTAATGGCCTTCTAATTAGCATATTCAATTTCAAAAAAAAATAATATCATGATCCATTTTGCCATGTGACCCTATAGATCTCATTTTTAAAGTAGATACTTAAGTGGATCTACTTTGGAAATAACAATGGTTTTTTCGTTAAGTATATAATAACATAACTTTTGGGTTACAAACACCATTTCTAAACATGATTTTTCAATTGGTACATAGTTGTGTTCATATAGAAACAATGTTTGGCTTAGATAATACATGGATTGCTCCTTACCCTATTCATTATGTTGTTTTAAAAGTGCCCCCAGGGTATTATTAGTTACTGATAGATAAAGAAGTAATGGATTGTTTGTTATTGGTGGTAACAAAATAGGTGGGCAACAAGATATTATTTAAGTTGATCAAATTCTTTTTGGCACTTTTCATTTTAGGAGAATGTAACACCCTTCTTTAATAAGTGCATAAATGAATAGCATTTGTTATCTAATTATGAGATGAAACATCTGATAGATTGAATATTTCCTTATAAATTATGTGGCTACTTTAAGGTAGATGGTGGTGGCATTTATGTAATTTCATGAACTCTGGTTGGGTTAAATTCAATGTGCCTATGAGAGATAATAAATCCTAACAGTTTTCCACATGTTATACCAAAAACACACTTCTTCATATTAAGCCTAACATTTTACTCATGAAGTATCTCAAATATTATTTGTAGTATGGCTAGAATATTGGCATGGGTCTTTGATTTACCCAAGATGTCATTGACATAGTCCTCAATAATATCATGCATCATGTCATTGAAAATCATTGACATGGATCTTTGGTAAGTGGCTCTAGCATCCTTAAATCCAAATGGCATCACTTGATAACAAATCATTACCCAAAAAGTGGTGAACATTGTCTTGTGTTAGTCTTCTAGTGTCATTTTGATCTGATTATACCTTGAAAATCCATCCATAAGAGAAATCATTACATATCAAACCATTCAATCAGCTATCATGTTAATATTAGGCAAAAGAAAGTCATATTTAAGCAAGATTTGTTAATATCTCTAAAATTAGTACAAATTTTGATACATTATGGTTTCTTACCCACTAGCATAATGTTTTAAATCCACTCTTAATATTTTATTAGTATGATGCATTTTATGTCTAAGAGTTTTTCCAACTCTTTCTTAACTAGCACAATAATACTAGGATGCGTATTACCTAGCTTTTAATTAACAGGTTTGGCATAAATATGTATAACAAGATGGTATACAACTAAGGTAGGGTCAAAACCTGGCAAATATGTCAACAAATTCCTTCAAAAGGGTTGTAAAAACTTCACATTCCTCCTCAGTGACAGATGTGCCTAGTTTAATCCACTTTGGGTCCTATGGAGTCCCAATGTTCACCTATAAAGTGTCCTCTAAATAAGTGTAGAACCATAATCTAAAATCATTAGCAAGGAATTAAAATAATTGGTAATAGTAAAGACTTCTATACATATTGGTTCATCTAATTTTCCTAAGTAGGATAAATCAAATTATCCTAATGTTGGCATCAGTCATGAAACAAATACCTCAGGGCACTCTTGAACAATTTTTGTAGAAGATTACCATTCCTTGATATTGATCTCTTATTCATAAATAGGATTTGGGATATATGTCTCCTATTATTCATAGGAAGAGCGGTGAACATCCTTGTATAATAGCACCAAAAACCAATTTCACCTAGAGACTTGGCTTTCTCTTTACTTATTCCCTAGTTAGAAAGTACCTCAAAGAAGTTTTCACTTTTACACCTAAATGTTTGATTTTATTTTTATTTTTGGATAGGAAAGTTCACCTACTCTATAAAGTAGGTAGTATGATCCAATCAAATAGAAAATGCATGCTTGTGTTCTCCAAGAGGAATGTGATTCCTCAATCCCAAAAAGTTAGATATAGCCTCATCATTTTCAAACTCATATAATGGCATCATTGACTCTTCTTGGTTCTTATCTATCAATCATGGATGGTAAAGGGTTAAATGAAAAAAAATTATAAATAGGTTTAATAGTGCAAATGTTAGGGGGGTTAAATAAATTTGTAGTGGCAAGGTCATCACAGATGCTATAATTAGACCTTGCATCACTATTGACATCATCTTCACTAGTCATTGGTGTTAGAACATGAATAATGTCTATGGGGGAATCCCTACACAATTTAAATCCAATACCATTGGTTCCTTTATACTTGGTCATTAAGACTGATTCAATTGTGACTTCATGATGTATTCCTAGGCCTCTGCCTTCATAAGCTAAGTACTCCATAATTTGATTAGGGATAGGATAATTTTCATTTTGTTAATAGTTAGCTCACTCATCAGTGTATAACCATGAATAATCTTTGACTAAGGGGTCATGTTTTAGGCCAAAAGTTAGTTTGAAAATAATGGACTTATTTAGCTAAGATTTTCCTTTGTTTTCCTGCTCTATGTGAGTAGATTTGGCCTTAGGTCTCCCATAATCTTTTGAATTTTTAGGAAATTTGGAAATATGGAATGCATCATGGGTACTATATTATTTTAGACATTTTTCTATTATATATAAGTGGTTGTAAATGTATCATAGAGTCATGGCTAAGATAGAGGCTAAGTTATTTGGGTCAATGTAATTAGTTTCTAGGCTTGACTCACTGGATTTTCCTTTTTTGGATATGTCTCTATTAGATTTAGGGATATGATTCATGCCAAATGGATAGTTATAGGTTTTATATTTAGCCTCAATATTTTTACAATATCGATATGGTTGAAGATCAAATGGTATAGTTACTTTCATTCGTTAATGTGCAAATTTTATACACTAATACAATTTAGAAGGTATAGCCCTGATTTCATTGATCCATGGCCAGCCCAATAATATATTGTAAGATATTTCCATGTCTAAAACATGGCATAGAGTATCATGGGTGAAAGGCCTAATGACCACTGGCAAGCTAATATCACCTTGATATTTGTGTTCTTTATTATCATATGCCTTAATAATGATTATATCTAGTTTTAAGTTAGTTAATGTATATCCAATATGTTTAACCAACTTTAGAGACACAATATTGAGACCCAAACTAGACATGTTTAACTTTATGGTTCATTATATTGACATCAATGTAAAATGGGTTATTAAGTAAAGGGCCTAGAGATGACATGGCACTTTGGTGAAAGGTAAGACATTAGATAGGGCCTAAGTGTCCTACCATAACTTTAATTTTTTTTGAATTGATGTCATCTAGAATAAATGATTAGTTCAAGTACTCATTTAGGATGTCTTTGTGGATAGTAGACATACACAATAAATCTATGATGGATATGTGTGCAGGTGTTTTTTGATGTGGGTTTTATACACACCATAATCAAATGAGGTAGCCTCTAAAATTTTAGGATCTTAATAGAGATAAACCCCACTCTAGGTCATGAGTTATAGGTATGTAGTCTATTACAACATATTGATGGAATAGTAGGTAGGGCATGTAGGTTTTTGATAATTTTTTTGGATGGAGGTGTGGTTCCTAATAAGGGTAGTGAATCTCTACATGAGTTGGATGGGTGGTTGGTTATTAATCTAAAGTGTGAAAGTCTCAAAATAAACTCAAAAAATTAGGGAAGGGTAAGAAAAAAATTAATCTTATGTGGTTTTTATAAATTACTTCCCTAGCTAGTTTCTAAAAGGACAAGTGCTCTCAGAACCTATGTTTATTGTTAGTAGTAATTGTACACACACAGTTAGACACATCTAAGAAGTCTAAGGAGATAAAGTTGTAGGAAATTCACAAGACTCAAATTTTTATATTTTTAGAGTAGTTTTTTCACACCCTTAATTAGGAGATTATGGATTAGGCCAACGAAGTATCTAAGGTAGTTGTTGTACACACATAGAAAACTATATCCAAGAAAACACTCATGCATAATCAAAATTATGAATCAATTTAAACTTGTATATCTTAACCAATATATTTAACAATATTTCAATAGCTATTACACATCTATAGATCATTAAATCAATCAAAATAATCAAGAATCTATTTGCAGCTTTTACAGACTAAAGATTATTAAAACATACAACTAAAGAAAGTAACAACTAATTACATAGAAATTGGAAAGAAAATACACAAACACATTTGTTGAAGATCAAAACTGATATTGCCCTTGTATTCAAAAATTCTCTGACAAAAATCCAAGTTGGATTATAATTTTTTATTTAGGCTTGGGGAAGGGGTCACCTTATCCTTAAAGTTCATGCAAGGTTGTTACATGTGATATTCAGAATGTGAGTTCTAATTGTCATCTAAAACCATATAACATTTTTCTTTTAGTTATCTATTGAAAATAGCCTTTACAAAAGCTATGTAACATGTGCATGTGTATAAATATAAAGGCAATTTTTTACAATTATAACTCAAAATATATGCAAACTATAAATGTATGCACCATTTTACAAAATTTTACATGCTTCCTTTATAGGTTGTGAGAATAACTTGTTGATTTTTTAGATTAGCCACCTCTAAAATGGAACCCAAACATGGATCAAAGACAAGTATCATAGTATCAATCCTTTAGAACTAGTGACATTATTTAACTATGACTATGCATTGCATGTCACCTAACCTTTTACTAAATCTGGATCTTTGAAAAGTCCACTCAGGACTCATATCGTCAATCCTTTGCATGATGGAATGTGAGCTTTCCACTTGGAAGTATGGTACTTATTTTAGGGAAATTATTATGGAGGAAATGTTTCAAGATTTTTGTGCAGGGGAATTATTTTAGACAAAATGTCCATAATAATTCTCCTGAAGGGCCATTTTCATTAGATAAAGGGCCTGAGACAAAAGTCTCAAAGGAATTATCCTGGGGAAAAATTCCTTAAGGATAGGCTCATAAGGCAAAATGTTTAGGAAAAAAGTCTCAAAGGGCATGGTGAAGGGCATGGTATCTCAAACAAAATTTCCTAAGGAATGGGTCGAAGGGAGAAATCTCTAAGATAAAATGTTTAAAGGAATTAGTCAAAGGACAAAGTCCTAGAGGGCAAAGGGCCTGGGATAATAGTCCTAAAGGGATAAGGGGTTGGGATAAAGTCCCATAGGGTAGGTGTCTACTTCAAAAAGGTTTTGAGGGTCACTCAAAATGTCTGAAGGGTCATTTTAAGAAATATAAAGGGTAAGCTCTATAGATCGGATTATGATGGTTGTTAGTCAAGCATTAGTGAAATAAATTAATGAAAATTCATAAAAAACTTAACAAATAAATCCAATCTATTCATACAAGGTTTGCAAATGATATTAAAAATCAAATGAAAGAAAGTAATAAACATTTACCTTCCCAAGTTATTCCAACATCCAAGAGTGGCTCCAAGCATGTTCTCCCCTTGATCAAGCATTCTTGTCTTTGTCAACAATTGTGGCAAAACTCCTCTAATGTCTTAAGAACACTTTGTAAAACCTAGCTTCGTGATAATAAATATCTATTTTCCTATCAAATTAAGATAATCCAAATGCAAATAACATAATAATCAAAACACAAAAAAGTTATGGAGAGATTTTAGTATTATAATTCTACACAATTTAAGCTTAAAAATGGTAGTGTGAGACCTTTTATTTATAGATTTTTGGAATTGGTCAGGATCAACCATGATCATCCATCTTAATATTGAGATGTGTGGCCATGAATTAATCTAATATTTTTAACTAAATCCATAAATATCCTCATCATGATTTGGAAAAAAGGATCATTAATGAGGTATGGGAGGCATTAAAGAGACATGGGAGGCCATAATCATGATATTTGTTGTAATTATAGCTTTTGGATGCCACTCCATAGATGATGTCATTTAGGTGATGCATTAAAAAGGAATTAATTTCCAAAATAAATATTAAATAACCTCCTTGGAAAATCCACTTAATCTCTTTATTTTAATTAATTAACCTTGAACAAGATTAATCAATATTTGTTTAATTCTTTGGAAATTAGTCCTCAATTAATCAAAATGGTCAGAAAGTCATATCACTGGGTTGTAATTTGACTCAGGAAGAATTGAAAGGTGATGTTAGATGTTTTAGAACCATATTCCCAGTTAGGATATTTTCAACACAAAATAACAAAGGTACATGATATGTACTAATGAATTTAGAAGAAAAGAGTGATCTAGAGAACAAAAAGGCAAAATTGTCATTTTGACATAAAATGAATTGATCAAATTTAGTTATCACATAAAATACATTACCCCATCTAGGTATACTTTGACCTAAATCAGCACTTTTAAATGACAAGTTTGAACCATTTAGTGAATTTTAGTGATTTTGACCTAAATTGGGTATTTGAGTGTAATTTGAGTAAGATTAACAATTTCAACACAAATGCTGTTAGGAATTGGATGTATAGGTGAATAAATACATTTTAATATAAAATATTTGTTAAGAATAAATTATAAATGACCCATGATGCCCCCTCGAGAGGACATACTAGGATGACATAAAAGGATGAACTCTTGAAAAGAGAGAGAAAGTGAAACTAACCTGTGAAATAGATCACATCTAAATGAGCTAATGCTTACACATGTGGTTACCATAAATTATCAAAATATAATTATAGGTATAATGGGCCCTAAATATGGGGGGAATGGGAAGGATTCAATCCATAAATGTAAGGGACACACTTTGGACGCACCCAATTTGAGAGTGAAAGCTACACACTTACGACATGAATCGATCTTGAGACAAGTTGCACACTAAAAAAATTCCATCATGGGTAGAAGTGTGTAGATCTTTGAACTAGAGGAAAAGGATAATTTGGTCTCTAAATAGATGATAATAAGAAGTGCCCCAATAGGGTATATTTGATCATGATAAAACAATTGTACCCTAATAGGGATAATTTTGATCATTGATAAATAATAAATAATAGTCTTGCCCCCAAAGGGATTATTTAAATTTGTGACTTGTTTCAAATATTTTACCCCATCATGGGAAAATTGGCAAGTAATTAGCTCAAGGATATAACATAAAACATAGGTTAAAGTGAGCAAGCATAAACATAGATGCAATGGTGGATTGGCTACTAGAATTAAAAAAACCATGCATACAAGGATGCACAAAGTGATGAGAGAGATGAAAAGAAGAATTAAGATGGTGAAACTAGCCTAAATAGAAATTGAGCATTACCTACATAGTCTAGATAGACCTCAAGACAATGTAGTTCACCTAAAAATGGGAGAGGAATAGAATGAGGGATGAAGAAAACTAAACAAAGTTCATTTAGAATCATGATGTATGTGAAGAGATGCATGTCTAAGAATTGAGTTGATTACTAAAATGCATAGTACCTAGATGCCTATTTTCATATCATGAGCCTTTAATAGTTGCTAGTCAATCATTAGTCAAATAAATCAATGAAAATGCATAAAAAACTTAACAAACAAAGCCAATCTATTCATATGGGGTTTTAAAATTATAGTAAAAAACAAATGAAAGAAAGCAATAAACCATTACCTTCCCAAATGACTCCAATCATCTCCAAGCATGTTCTCCCCTTGATCTAAAGCTCTAGTCTCTATCAATAATGGATTCTTTAATCTTCCATTGCCTCAAGAACTCTATGCATAACCTAGGCTTAATAGAAGAAATATATAATCTAGCCTATCAAATGAAGCTTACCCAAATGAAAATAACACAATAATCAAAACACAAACTACTTATGGAGATATTTTATTATTATAATTTTACACAATTTAATCTTAAAAATGGTAGTGTGAGGCCTTCTATTTATTGACTTTTGTAATTGGTTAGGATCAACCATGACCATCCATCTCAAGATTTAGATGTGTGGCCATTAATTAATCTAATATTTATAATTAAATCCATAAATATACTCATCATGATTTGGGAATAAGGGGCATTAATGAGGCATGAGAAGCATTAAAGAGGCATGGGAGGCCATAATCATGATATTTGTTGCAATTATGGTTTTTGAATGCCACCCTATAGATGATGTCATTTAGGTGATGCATTAAATAAGAATCAAATTCCAAAAATAAATATTCAATAACCTCCATGGAAAATCCACTTAAGCTCTTGATTTTAATTAATTAACCTTAAACAAGATTAATCAATATTTGTGCAATTTTTTAGAAATTGGCCCTAAATTAATCAAAATAGTTCAAAAGTCATATTGATGGGTCATAATCTGACTCAAGAAGAATTGGAAGGTAATGTTATCTATATTAGAACCATTTTCCCATTTAGGATGTTGTCAACACAAAATAGCAAAGGTACATGATGTGTAATAATGAATTTAGAAGAAAAGAGTGATCTAGAGCACAAAAATGTAAAATCATCATTTTGACTCAAAATGAATTGATCAAAGTTAGTTATCACATAAAATTCATTGCCCCATTTAGGGATACTTTGGCCTAAATTAACACTTTTAAATGACAATTTTGAACTATTTATCATGTTTTAGTTATTTTGACCTAAATTGGGTATTTGAGTGTAATTTGAGTACGATTAACAATTTCAACACAAATGGTGTTAGGAATTAGATGTCTACATTTTTCCCTTGTTTGATAAGGCATAGAAAAACATTTAGGTGAAGCAACTCCTTTTCAAAGAAAATATTTGTCAATAATAAATTAGAAATTACCCATGATGCCCCCTCGAGAGGGCATACTAGGATGACAGAGAATGATGGAATCTTGAAAAGAGAGAGAAATTGAAACTAACCCATGGAATAGATCACATCCAAATGAGCTAATTCTTACACATGTGGTTACCATCAATGATAAAAATATAATTAGATGTATAATGGGCCCCAAATATGGAAGGAATAGGAAGGATTTAATATAAACATGTAAGGGACACACTTTAAATGCACCTTATTTGAGAGTGAAAGTTTCACACTTATGACATTGATCAATCTTGAGATAAGTTTCACACTAAAACAATTCCATCATGGGTAAAAGTGTGGAGATCTTGGAATTAGAGTAAAATGAGAACATGTCCTCCAAAAAGATGATAATAAGAGGTGTCCCAGTAGGGTAGGTATGATTATGATAAGATAATGGTGCCCCAATAGGGCTAGTTGTGATCATTGATAAATAATAAAGAATGGTCATGCCCCTATAGAGAAAATTTAGATTTTTGACTTGGTTTAAATTTTATACCCCAGCATGGGCAAATTAGCAAGAAAGGGCTCAAGGATATAACCTAAAACATAGATTAAAGCGAACAAGTACAAACATAGATGTGATGGTAGAATGGCTTAGAAAAAGCCACAAAAAACTAGGCATACAAGAATGCACAAAGTGATGAAAGAGATGTAAAGAAGAATGAACATGGTTGAGTTGACTCTAGATATATAAGACAAGTAGATGTTGCCTACATAGTTCTATGGATTCATGTTCCAACATGAACTTCAAGCCAATGTAGTTCACCCAAAATCAAGAGAGAATGGAACGATGAATGATGAAAATTGACTAAAGATTGACTATACTCATGATGTATGAAAAGATATGCACATTTAAGCATAGAGTCAAGTGGTAATCCTATTGAGCCTAATTTATGCATAGTGTTATTGAGAGTTGTTCATCAAAGTTGTGTTGACATTAAAACTTGAGTCTAGAGCACAAAATGCTTTTTATAGAAAAATAAATTAGGCATCATAAGTATGAAAAAATTATGAGGACATGGCATTTCAAATGCATGGATCTAGTTCAAATGTGAATACCTATGACTAAGGATAATGGTAAATAATGACCAAAACTAGAGTTACATCTATTTACATTTAAACAAAAAAGTAAAGATAAATAAAAAGATAAACATAAATGATTCCAACTTAAAATCAATATATGAATAGCAAGACTAAATTAGGAACAAAAATGTTTAAAAACAAAAGGTAATAAAACAAAGAAACAAGACCAAATAGAAAAACAAAATATCAAACAACACCAACAAAAATCAAATAAACACAAACAAGACAAGCAACAACATATAGGGAAACACAAGACCAAGATGAGACAAGAAGTAATAAAAAGAGAAAATGAAAATAAATAAAAGGAAAGGTGTGAAAGCATAACAAAACACCAATGAAACTCAAATAAACGCATATACACAAAAACCAAGTTAGTGAGGTTTAAACATAATTGTTCATGCACTTGTAGTAGAGGCATTACTTTCCACTACAATGTAATAAAAACTAAGGACACAAAAGTTGTTCCCTAATTAACAAGGAATAAAGGCAAAATAAAATAGGAAAGAGAGGAAAATAAAGGGATTGGCTGACCTAACTCCAAATGTACAAGACAAGTGGATGTTGCCTACATAGTTCCACAGATGCATATTCCAACATGAACTTCAGGCTAAATGTAGTTATCCCAAGAAGTGAGATACAAGACATGATGATGACTAGAATCATATGATCAATATTGTAGAATAAAATGGAAGACTTAACAAATGGGATTGGTCTTACAAAATGGCAAGTTGGTGAGATGAAAGAGAATGATCTTGAAAAATGGCAAGTGCATGGAAAAGGTGACCAAACTAACCTCAATAGAAATTGAGCATTGCCTACATAGTCTCTAAGGACCTAAGGTCATTGTAGTTCAAATAATGTTAAATGAAAAATGCATGGTAATGGATAATGGTAAATGAAAAATGGGTTTTGTTACTCTTGTTAACATGGAGATGCACATCTTAGTCAACATATGAGACAATAAAAATGATCAGTTATAAAAATTGCTATCCAACACCTCATCAATAAAGCTTATCTATTAAGAACTTGTTTCCTATCTGAATCTCAATAATGTGTTTATGATCTTTGTGTGTCATTGACTTTTATTCCTTTAAACATCAATACAAGATATCCTTGTAGCCTCTACAAAGGAAAGTGTTTCCAGTGATGGTAAATAATGTTAGGCATAGGATAAATGATATAAGTGGGTAATGAATAGGTGGATGAGAATCAAATGTATAATAAATGGGAAATAAATGAAGATCAGGACCTTCAATCATACTTAATGTTATTGATTCCAAATTTGACATAATTTTGGTTGTGGTGGGGCTGAAGACCTCTGAAGATGCTCTCAATAAGACCACCAAATTATTTTGTTATTTGATCTTGAGAGTAGCTACCATCTGATTATGCTATAAATTAGAAGTTATTTTGATTTATTCTTTTATAATATCTTCATCAAGTAGTTAAAAACTTTTTTGCTTATTTGTTGGTGCCTTGATGAGGTTTTCATCAATGAATTTGTTTTTATTATCCCATAGTACCTCTAAGAATGTTTCATGAAGAGATATTAACATTTAACTTTGTTTTTCTTCTAGCACCTTTGAAAAGGTTTCACTAAAATATGTTGAGTTTGATCTTTTATCATCCCCTAACACCTCCAAAAAGGTTTCACTAGAATAGTATTCTCCTTCTAAACTAATTTGGTCTTCATCCCCCTAATATTTTACACTTGTTATGTCACCATGGATGTAGTTCAACAAAGTGTGATTCTGTCAGTCCCAATCAATGTTTGTGAGAGGTGGAATGTTAATATAATGGCTACGTTAGGTGGGAATAATGGAATTATAGAAGGAAGCACAATATTCATAGAATATACTAAGATAACCCATGTTGATGTTAAATTAATCATCCTCAAAAACTATGGAAGGATCACAAATATATTCAAATTGATCTACAAGGCAATTGTAACCAATATTGTAATAACCAATACTATATTTTGTTTTTAAATCTAATTACGATACAAGGAACTCTAAATCTGATGTGGTAACTGATGTTAATTTTGGTTTTGATGCTAAATCTAATGTCAATTCAAAAATAAAACCTAACTTTAATGTTGTTTCTTCATCTAATATGGTTGTTTATTTAATGTTCTATTGAATACTAAATTTAGGACAAGTAATGGCCTATGATGGTTTAATGGGCTTAATAAAAAGTGATTCATATAGGAAGGATTAAACATATACTAGTTCATCTAAGTGAATCCCATCAAAGAGATGGAATTGCTTGAGGGATAACTCGACATAATCTTGTCTATCAAAAGGAGACTCCTCAATGAGTGGAAAAAGATTAAGAGATAAATTTGTAGAGATTGGCTTATCAAGGAGATGAGGCTATTTATAAATAGGTAACATATAACTTAGTGATTTATCATAGGTTAACTTATCACAAATGGGTGTTTCAACAATAACCTCATGGTTTTCATTCACAGTTGGTTGTAAAAAATAAATTTTGAACACATTTTGATCCTCATAAGATGGCTCTTGAAAATGTGTTAGTTTATGTTTTGGATCAAAGATCAACACAAAATTTCTAAAGTGGGGAAGATTTGGTTTAGTGGTAACAATGGTTTGTGGCTCAATAATGGGATCTCCAAAAATTAGACTATTGAAAAAGGGATCAATAATAACTAGTTCATCAAATGGATGTTCTTCAATAATAGGCTCACTAATTAAAAATAATGGGCCTAGAATTATAATAATAGCATGTTGCATAGTTCGGTTATTCACATTAGCTAAATGAAAAGGTCCTAAAATGGTAACCTTTGCATGTTGTGGAGCTTGATTGCTTGTGCAAACTGAAGGAGAATAGCCTAAAATGGTAACCTTCACACATTGCGTAGTTGAATCACTCACACAAGTCGAAGGGGGATAACCTAGAATGTTAACCTTTGAACATGGTGTGTAAATCAAAGGAGGATATCTAAAAATAGTAACCTTTGAGCATGGTGTGTAAATTAAAGGAGGATATCCAAAAATAGTCACAATAATCAACATGCATTGGAATGATATTCAATAAATAGGCTCAAAGAGGGTGGCATCCCCAAATAAGATAGAGTGTTCATGTCTATCATAATAATGATCTACCTTATAACTAAGGCCATAAGAGACCCCATTATGAGTGTACCTTAGTGTCATGTTTAGAAAGGTTATTCTACACATTTTCCAATATTTAGACTATGTTTTGTAAACATTTTAAATAAGGTATGTGTTTTTTATCTTTCTTCCAAACAAATGACTAAGGCACTAAAGAAACTATAAAATGAGGGTGGTGTGTAACCACACATAATTAGAATAATGTGTTTAATAAATTACTCAACCTTGGGTAGGGTTGAAATCATATAAATTGGAAGAGGGTATGATAACTTGAAAGTCCTAGAGTGTCACAGGTAAACTAAAATTTAGATTTATCAATATTGTAAAATTAGTTTAACATCAATAAGTTGCTACTAGAAAACTATAATAAATACCTTTGTATTAGGAAGGAGATAATTCAAACCAATAAACTCATGATGTTGAACATACAAGAATTCCTAAGTATAAAGTTAAAACCAAACAGGTAGCACAATGCCACCATATGGTAATAAGAATGGTAGTATAAAATGTCTTTTAGGACTTAAAGTGTGATCAATACACAAGATGACTTGAGTCCACCAAAGATGATAATTTGATAATGAGTCTATAAATGACCCTTAATTCAAACAAAAAATTGAATCCAAGTTAAAATAAGTCAAGTACAAATGGTGAATCCAATTTAACACATCAACCTTTAAAACTTAGAAAATTATAGTTTCAAATTTAAATTATCAATGAGGGATTGAAGAAAATTTGGCAAATGATCTATACTTAAATTGGTAGCATAACTTCACCAAAATGGATGATATAACACAATGTTTAAAATGATAATTTGAATAAGGAAAAAGATGATTTTCACTTGAACAATGAATACCTCTTTGTTCAAAAAAATTGGAGACAATGTGTTTGATTTATGATGTTTTTTTAACAATAAAGTTTTGACCCAAAATAAGACTAAGTAATCTAAGATAAATATAAATCAACTAATTAATCATCTTAAGCCCTAAACTGACGAGGTATGGCAAAGTGAGGTTAACTAAACTAACAAGTTTTTGAATGTTTCTAGATAAATCAAATGCAAAAGACTTTCACATCAAAATGTAAGAGAAACAACACATAATTTGGGTTTGTGGCACTTGGCTTGTTGTAAAAAGGTCTTACCCATTTTACAACTATTACATCCATCACTTGTTTAGTGTAGTGCGATGTTCAATGTGTTGAAACATCATGGGTTTAGCCCCAGTTATAGGAGATGGTTTAACCACTCAAACCACCATCCTAATGGGGTGATCACAATTTATATACCTCCCATAGAGAGGGGTTGAATATGATGCTAGGAGATGAAGCCCAGGGTCAAAGATTCCCTATATAACTTATGGGAGTTGATGAAATCCCCCTCACAGGCTAAGATGCAATAAAATAAAAGACTAAGTAAAGAGATTTATGGTTGTTTTTAGATCACCCAAGCCATGTGGATCTTTGGGAGAACCTTCACAACATCTTTTTTATACCTTTGGACTAAGATAATTTACAATTAATATGTCACTTTTGATCCTACAAGTTCCCTATGGGGACAGGGGGAGAGTAGACATGCACAAATTTATTTTTGCTCAAATAAATTTAAACTAATCAAATAATGATAAATGACTTACTTAAAACAAAACTTTGAAGTGAGTTTGGTTTTAAAGCACTATATTGAAATGTTTTTTGATGTTCTTTGGCCCCTTGGCCTTAAGTTGTAAAAACCTTTAAAGAACAACTAAAACGAAAAAATCAATATAAACAAGCAATTTTTCCTTAAGCACTAAATGGAAATGTTCCTAATTCTTTTTAAGCAACCAAAAAGAGGTTAAAAAAAATAATTAAACATAAATGGATCAATTTCTAAGTGGGTCCTACAAGAATATGGTCAGTGTGTAGTTTATCTTTGAAGCATTTTTTCAAATAAAATAAGCAAACTTGATGTTCTTGGGTTTGGATGACCTATCAAACCAAAGGCAAAACCACAAAAGATAAACATGTTAAGTTAGAAAATGATTAGCAAAAATCTCAATAAAAATCATAAGGCAAGGATTAGATAAAGAAAACACAAACAAATAATAATAATAATAATAATAATAATAATGAAACATGCAAACAATAAGTTAGAAGGTTAAAACAAATAAAACTGAACACATAAAACATAAAACCTTGAAGTTAGTATTTAAATCATAACTTTTAAAATATATATCAGTTTGTCACAAAAAATTTATAGGTTGTCAATAACTCCAAGGCTCACCTCTATATAAAAAATCAAATATAAATAGTAAATATAAAAAAAATATTAACTATGTACTAGTTATTTTTACTAGAAAAATATAAAATAAAAAGTGACAGTCACTAAAAGAGTCATAACTTCTAAACTAAAAATAAGAATTTAATAAATTTTTGAAAGAATTAAGATGAAATCCATAAGAACAAATTGTCAAATATTTAGAAAAAAATAGTGAAAAAATTAAAAATAAAAGCTATTTTAACAGTCATTTTTTTCAAATATATGGGATGCACAATCATGTTCCACCAGACATGCCAAAATGTAGAGTGAATTATGATGGTTATTAGTCAAGCATTAGTCAAATAAATCAAAGAAAATTTATAAAAACTTAAAAAATAAATCCAATCTATTCATGTGGGGTTTTCAAATGATAGTAAGAAATAAATGAAAGAAAGAAATAAACCATTATCTTTCCAAATGACTTCATTACTTAAAAGTGGATCCAAGCATGTTTTCCCCTTGATTTAGAGCTCTAGTCTTTGTCAACAATGGCTTATTTGATTCTCCATTAACTCAAGAACTATATGCATAAGCTAGGCTTAATAGAATAAATATCTAATATATCCTATCAAATAAAGCTTACCCAAATGCAAATAACATAATAATCAAAACATAAATGACTTGTGAAGAGATTTTAGCATTATAAGTTTACATAATTTAAGCTTAAAAATAGTAGTGTGAGGCTTTCTATTTATAGATTTTTGGAATTGGTTAGGATCAATAATGACTATCCATCTCAAGATTTAGATGAGTAGCCATGAATTAATCTAATATTTGTAATTACATCCATAGATATCCTCATCATGATTTGGGAATAAGGGACATTAATGAGGAATTAAAGCATGGGAGGCCATAATCATGATATTTGTTGCAATTATAGCTTTTGAATGCCACCTTATAGATGATGTCATTTAGATGATGCAATAAATAAGAATCAATTTCTAAAAATAAATATTCAATAACCTCTATGTAAAATCTAGTTAAGCTCTTGATTTTAATTAATTAATTTTAAACAAGGTTAATCAATATTTGTGCAATTCTTTGGAAATTGGTCCTCAATTAATCAAAATGGTCAGAAAGCCATATTACTAGGTTATAATTTGACTCAAAAATAATTGGAAGGTGATATTAGATGCATTAGAATTTTATTCTCATTTAAGATGTTCTCAACATAAAATAACAAAGGTACATGATGTTTACTAACAAATTTAGAAGAAAAGAGTGATTCAGAGCACAAAAAGGCAAAATCATCATTTTGACTTGAAATAAATTGATCAAAATTAGGTAACACATAAAATACATTACCCCATTTAAGGATACTTTGGCCTAAATCATCACTTTTCAATGACAATTTTGAACCATTTAGCATGTTTTAGTGATTTTGACCTAAATTGGGTATTTGAGTGCAATTCAAGTAAGATTGACAATTTCAACACAAATGGTGTTAGGAATTGGATGTCTACAGGTGCAAAAGATATAAAGAATATAATTCATGGAAAAAAATACCCAAAGTGTCTACTTTATCAGGTAAATTTTTGGTAGGAAAAGGGTTTGGGACAAAAGTCCCAAAGGGTAGGTTGCACAAAGCCCAAAGGGTATGTGCCCTTGGGGTCATTGTTTTGAAAAAATTATATTGGAAAGATTTCTATGAGGAATTATTTTGAGATTTTTATGTCAGACAAAATGTCTAATGACAAAAAGTCTAAACGGTCATTTTCGTCAGGCAAAGGGCCTGAGATAAAAGTCTTAAAGGGTATTTTCAAAAGGCCAAAAGGCACTTTCAAAAAGGCTAAAGGGTAAGTGGGTTAAGGTTGAAGGGTCACTCAAAATGTCTAAAGGATCATTTTGATCAAGCAAAGATCCAAAGGGTCTAATTCATAGGTAATTCTATCCATGACAAAAGTCCCAAAGGATCTACTTCATAATGGCAAAAGTGTAAGTTTGGAGGGCTAAAGGAAATATGGTAGAGGATTTATTTCAAACAAAATATCTGAGACACAATTCATTCAAGGTAATTATTTTAGACAAAATTTCTACAATAATTTTTCCAATAGAATAAATCCAAAACACAAAGCCTGAAGGAAATTTCGAAGGGATGGGATGAAGGATGAAAGGCATGATATCTTAGATAAAATGGCCATGATAAAAGTCCCCTACACCCAATTCCATCAGGGAAATTGCTTCAGACAAAATGTCCATAATAATGTCCCTAACAAAGGTAAGTCCATGACAAAAAAATGCTCACAACAATAAGTCTAAAACATAAAGTTCAAAGGAATTCAAATAATGGAAAAAATACTTGACAAAGACAAATTTCATAAGTTTGATCAAGATAATCTCAAAAACATAAGCCCAATAGAATAAGCTCAATAGAAAGAATTAGTCTTGAACACAATACCAACGTCATTTTTCTAAAGTACAAAAATTATAACAATAAAATCCTCTCCTAGATTCTTCATAAACATATAAAAGAGGGGCTCTAGATCAAGACCATAGTCTGAAAAAAATGTGGGTCCCCATTTTCATAAAGAAAGAGGGGATGTTAGGTACAACAAATGGTGACTTACAAGTGGAATACTCTTGAGTATTCAAGAACTTAAAACTCTAGTTTGAAATCTGAAATCAATCATGAAGTGTGTCATAGAAGAATAATTAAATTAGAAACATGAAAGAGACTCCTAAGTTAATTCATACAACGTACTTGCCTTCTAATTTCTTGGATCTATATGTGTCAAAATGTGTAGTTTATTTAGCCCTTATTGTGATGAGTTTTTTAAAGGTTTTGATGAGGTTGTAGGTTTCATTCTAGTATCTCTTAAATATTAAAAAACAAAGGAAGCTTAGACATTACTCTACTTCTAGCTAATAATTCATAACCCTGATAGAGATACCTTGGGATCCTCTTCTCATTCCATTATTTTCTTTTGATCATGATGTGTGGTAAATTGACCTTATTTTATCATGCAAGCCTTTTGATTTTCTTTAGATTTTTCTTTTTCTCTTTTGATTCCATTGCTCCTTTTTTTGTTTTTCTTTCACTCTTATTTTGTTCTTGAATGGAAAAGAAAAAATATGGAACCTTAGTGAATCAGTATAATTATAAAAAAAATAATTAAGGGATTATTTTAGATAATTTGGACTTATCTATAGCCCAACTAAAAAACAAATATCAACAATACACCTACATTATTCAAAATTTTATAATTATAAATTCTCTCCAATATAATAAATGGAGAATAGATCAAAATTATTACCATACTCTCTATATGCAACTACCCAGAACCCAAAAACTATTCATTTTAAAATATTATCTCTCATCTAAGTAGGGATATAAGTCAAAATTATTTGAAATAGTCCTTATTACTAGAACGCCCCTTCCAGCTACACCTATACCCAAAATTGTCATTTCTAATAGGTATTTAATGTGATAAATGCATTTAATCCAATAAAACAAGGAAACTTGCTAAATTTGTATGAAGTACTCTGAGAAAAACTTCCACATGCATGGTAAAAGTATTCAATTATGACACCATTCAAAATAAGCCATGATTATCTACCTTCATCTTAAAGACTCAAAAACACAAAAATATACCTAATCTATAAATTAGTCCCAAAGTGTCAAGATTTTAATTTTATTATTTTTTACAAGTCATAAGCTCAGTTGGTTTGGATTTATTTAGATTATTTATAGTTAGAGTAAACACATTTTGATTGGTAGAGAAATCAAAAAGCAACTAATATAACAAAGTAGGAAATCTAATCTAAGAAAGAAAAATATTGAAAGCAAAAAAGATTAATCTAGAAATCATAAAACTACTTTATGAAAGTAATAAATTTAATTTATGAAAGCAAGAAACTATTTTAATATATCAAGAAATATAATATAATCCTACAGCTACATTCATTCATCCTTCATTAATCGGTAATATCCATAGATGACAGAGCCTTGAAGTAGTGCTTCAAGAACTGTCTGTTGACTAGATATGTAAGCTCATTACCTTAGAGGTACTTCAAATGAAATTTTTTATTTCCCATGATCTCTAAATTTGGTATGGTCCAATCTATAGTGGGGAAAACTTGTCATGTTTTCCTTTCTTTTCATGGTCTTTATCCCAAAGTAGCACTAGATCCAAAATGTTGAATGCTTTGACATTTTTTCTTTTATCAAACCACCTCTTGACCACATCCTAGTGTTTGTTGAATGCTTGTAAGGATTTAGTCCTTAAATCTTCCATTTATATTATATCCATCAATCTTGATTATGATTTATCACTTGATTCCATGTAGCCCTGCATAAACTGATAAGTGGGTAACTTCAACATAATTGAGAATACAAGCTTGCATTCATACACCAGTAGGTAAGGTGAAGCTTTAAGGGATTGCTTGTGTCTATTCCAATCTACCAAATTATCATACTTTAATAAATTATTTCAATCCCTAGGCTTGTCTCCAGTTGATTTCTTAATTACATTGATTAGATTTTTATTCATTGATTCTACCAACCCATTTCCCTAGGGGTAATGGTTGGAAGTTGGCCTGATAATAATATAATTGTCGTGTGCCCACTCAGTAAAATTTATTAATATAAAAGTTAATATATTATCACAAACTAGAGAAATAGGTGTGCCAAATGTAGTTGTTATGTGTTCTTCCAAAAATTGAATCACATCTTGTGTTGTGTAGTTCTTTATGGATATGGCTTCAATCTATTTAGTACAGTAGTCTATAGCAGTAAGTACAAATTTATGGCCTATTGAAGAATTTAAGTTGATGACACTAATGAATTTTAAACTCCATTAGGCAAATGTCCTTCAACTATTGGTTGTAAAGTCATTATTGCATTTACTTCTCTCTTGGATAGAGCTTGTCATTCATGGCATGTTCTCACATGAGCATGAGCATCTTTGGAAACTATTGGCCAATAATAGCCCATTCTTAAGATCTTATGGGTTGTGGCATTTCTAGAAGGATGAATATTACCTATATTATGATGTAAGCTCTATACTAGATCTTTAGCTTCATTTGTAGATACACACCTAAGGCAAATACCTTCATAATTTATTTTATAGAGGACTTCTTTCTTAATCATGTAATGAGCATATTTGAGCCTCAAAGCTCTCTTCCTTTCTCTATTGAACTCAAGGGAATAAGTTTTTGTAAGTAAATAATGTATTATATCACTATATCATTATTCTTTAAATACTTGAGCTTCATATACCTCTTCAACTATGATGCATGTATCTGGTTTAGTCATAACATAAATAATGCCTTACCCTCACATGATCTTTATAGGCTTGATCTCTATTTTGAATTCTTGCAACTTGGCCATCCATTTGCCTCATTGTTATTCTAGCTCATTCTTTAATAGGGTGAGCTTGATAATAAGATCAGGCATGACGGTAATTACCTTATTCCTCAAGATGTAATGTTGAAACTTTTTTTATGGCTTTGATAAGGGAAAAAATTTATTTGTCAATCATAGAATACCTGAGTTTTGCATCTTTTAGATTCATGCTCATAAACATGATTATATTCTCAATCTCATCCTTCTTATATGTGATGACAGTAGCAACTGTATGCTTTGAATAAAATGAGTACAGGTAGAAATCTTTATTAAAATATGGACTAATCAGCACTGGAACCTGTGATATTGCATCTTTAATGTCTTAGAAGAACTTTTGGGTTTTAGTTTTCCATTTTATTTGGGCATCTTGCTTAAGCATGGAATTAAAAGGCCTAATGATGTTTGCAAATCTTGAGATGAACTTCCTTATGAATGTAATCTTTTTGAAGAATGATATGAGCTCCTTCTTGTTGTTTTGTGGCTAAATTTTTGAAATCACCTGAATTCTATCTAGATCAATGGTGATCCCATATTTGGTATTGATGTGCCCCAAAATATTACCTTTAGTCACTCTAAATATGCTCTTATTTAGGTTAATGAAACATCAAACCTTCTACATAATTAAAATATGGACTGTAGGTGACTTGTGTGGTATTTCCTATTCTTTGAAAATATCGTAAGATCATCCATGTAAATGATTATGCATTTTCTTGTTAATCCCTTGAAAGTATGATCCATGTCACATTGAAAGGTATCTCCTAAATTTATCAATCCAAAAGTCATCCTCTTATATGCATAAGTTCCCCACTTTGTGGTAAACACCATCTTCATTTTCTTTTTAGATTATACTAGTACCTGATTGTAGCTTAAAAATTCATCTAAGAAGGACAAAATTTAAAAACCACTTACTATTTGTATCACCTCATTCAGAGAGGGAAAGGGATAATTATCCTTTTTATAAGCCTTATTCATGGTCCTAAAATTGACACATAATCTGATCTCACTATTCTTCTTTCTTATAGGACCAAATTAGCCATCCAGGTAGAATATCTTATTGAAAAAATTATTTTTGTGATTAAAAGCTTCTCTACTTCTTTCTAAATGAGAGGCTCTAGAATGGGATTGACTAGACTCTGCCTCTAACTAAATGGTTTATGATCTAGATTTAAAGGAATCATATGAGTAATTATCTATGGGTCATATACTTTCAAATCTTCATATGTCTAGGCAATGGCATCGCTATATCGAGTGATTAAATCCTTCACTCGGTGTCTCTCTTTTGGGGTGCAACTGAGACTAATATTAACATAACATGAGATATGTTCATCTCTTATATTTTTCTTTTTGAATTCTAATTCATTGACCTTTGGCTTTCTTAGTTGTTGTGCTTGAGTATCTATGTTGAATGGTCTTTTCAAGGAGACCAACCTAGCTAGAATTTGATTCTCTTTGAGTTGAAGAATTCCCTCTTTGCCTTATTCCTCTTGATAGAGGTGATTAATGTCCTTGTCATTAATTATTTGGGATTTGAATTCCTCTAAATTAGTTTTAAAATAAATGATTTATTAGTCATCATCAAAGACCTAAAAAAATTCTATATTATCTTGAATAAAGTACATGATACCAATTCAATGGAGAAAATTTTTACATTAGATTATTCTAGAAGCTCTAGATTAGTAGTAGCAACAATTAATGAGTCAACAATCTAATTTTTCTCTCTATGAAGTGCTATTATGTTGAAATCTTCAAATTTTTCAATTAGGTGCCATGCTCTATGCTTATATCTCTTTAAATAAGACAACTTGCATTGGTATTTATTTTTGACTTGATTGACCACCAATTTTGAGTCACCAATTACTAATATTTGCTTCAAATTGTTCTTAAGTGAAAACTATAGTCCTAGAACTAAGAATATTTTACCTTATGGTTTAATCAACTTGATTCTCATGCCTAATCCTTTCTTGGATCTTGCACCATCAAAGTGTAGATTCCATATCTGATTGGAACCTTCATATTCTAATTTTTGTACTTGATTTTATATAGTAAAATTATAAATACCAAGGATGGGAGACTCATACTTTACCTCTTCATTATTTACATTATACTCCATAATGGTATACTTCATTCTCAACTCTTTATCAATACTAATTTGATTTATAACTCCTCTTCATGGTAGCCATACATGGGAAAAGTATATAGAGACATATCTATTGAGCATTTTAGACTAGTCTCTATTCATTAGTAAACCATAGCCTTCAGGTATGTCCACTACTATAATATCAATGTTGATCTAAACACATGGTTAAAAGGATACTTGGATATGCACATCCCTTCACCAATTATAGGGACCACTATCTTTTCCAATTATGAAATTATCATCTTTTAAGGGCTTGGTGTCAAACCAAGATTTAACATATGGATGTAGGCATGACATTTGTAGATGCTCTAGAATTAACTAAATAGTTATGAATATTCTTATCAAATGCTTAGATAGTTAGCAAGAAATGTGGAACTTCTAGATTACGATTGTAGATGATGTTAGTATTAGATGATTTCAATTTTTCTATAGATGCTTTTTCTTTTTCTATAGGTGTCTTCCTAGTAATGGACTTATAGAGTAGCTCCTTTTATTCAATAATCTGAGCTAACTCATGAAGATTTATATTCACTTTGATCTTCTTCATATCCTCAATAATATTGTATACTCCTTTACTTGGTTCTTCCTTTTCTACTACTAATAGTTCCCTTTTGGAGGGGGTGGATTATTATTGGCTTTAAGATTAGAAAAAATCACCATGGCATTTGGAGGAGTCGATGTTGTGAGTGATTTCTTTTTCTTTAAATTATATGCACATCTCTAAAACTATTGGAAATCATGAACTTCATCCATGGTGTCCTCTGACTCATTGTCATATTCACCTAAAAAGAGAAACTCATGAGTTTCAAATAACATGGTAGTGCTAGAAGATCTAGGATCTAGATGATGCTCAAGTAGATTATGCATCTAATCTTATCTAACCACCTCTCTTTGAAAGATTTCAAATGCTATAGAAAATTCAATACAGTTGAGCTCACCATGCTCAGAAGTATTATGAATTCTACACCAATTGGGAAGAGTTATCTTTGCTATGTTGATCTCTAGCATCTTGTTAGGTTGCTCCATATTATTCACAAGCTTGTTAAATGGTTGGTTATATCTCTAAAATCTAGTGTTCTAATTACTAGTTGGGTCATTGGCATTGCCCATCCTCCTTTGCATATTTAAGAAATCATTACTAAACTTTTGAACCATCTTCTAAATAGAATTCAGTTCTACTTTTTTAGAATTAGTGACTTATATAATAGTAGAAAGAGATGTAGTAGATTGTTGATTTTTTTGGTAGCCATTACCCTGCATGTGATTGTTCAAGAATCCATAGTTTGGTTGCATTATTTATATCATGGAAGGAAATGCATATAACTAGTTTTGATGGAATGTTAGGATAGTATTCCTTATATTTGGAATCATATTAAACATGGGAAATCCATTGTGTATATTGGACACAATAGGCACCTAATGATTTATTTATTTGTCTATATTAATGGCTTCTTCAAATGCTCATGATAAATTTTTAATTGTAGTAGCTCTCCTTAGGAAAATTATAGTAATCAGATCCAGCACATTCTTGTACATCTCCAATGTTAACACTTCATCTAGTTTGTGCTATGGGATTAACTAGTTATAAATCTTTTGAAATTTCACATTAAAAACATGGATATTCTCATTAGGTTCTCTCTTCATACTAGCGAAGAGCTAGTATATTATGTTAGGATTGATAATATGTCCAAATTGTGTAAGAAAAGTAGATTGAGATTCATCCTAAGAAGTGATGGAGTTCTTCATTAGATTTAAATACCAATCATAAGTATCATCCATTAATGTAAAAGGAAATAATTTGCATGCAGCATCTTCATTGACAACATTCATTAATCTCAAAGCAGCTTTAAAAGATATGATATGTTCTTCCATTGTCCTTACTCCTGAAGGAGAAAAGGATGGTATATACTTCTCAAGATTTTCAGGTAAATCATGTGTGTCTCATAGGATGGAAATAGTAGATCCAACCAAAAAGGGTGGTTGTTGACCCATTGGCTAATTAACAAGTAAAAGGTTCCCTATGGGTAAAATATTACTTATTAGAGGAGGTGGATTATTCTGAATTAGGACTATTGACATAGTTTTAGGTCTTTTATGATTTGACAAGGGTGAGACTAATAAACTATCTTTAGAATTATATCTGGTCACTCTCTTGGGTTACTCTAGTGCAACTCTATGTAAAGGATAACTACTACTATCAGAGGTTAAATCCTTCTTTCTAGCACCATTAGAACTATTGATGTGGGTTTTATACACACCACAGTCAAATGAGGTAGCCTCTAATGTTTCAGGATCTAAATAGAGATAAACTCAACTTTAGGGCAATATTTTTAGGTATGTGGTATATTAAAACCTATTGATGGAATAGAGGGTAGGGAAAATAGGTTTTTGATAAGGTTTTTTAGATGGAGGTGTGGTTCCTAATAAGGGTAGTGAATCTCTACATGAATTGGATGGGTGGTTGATTACTAATATAAAGTGGGTAGGTCTCAAAACAAACTCAAAAAAAGGAGGGAAGGGTAAGGTAGAAAAGAAAGCTTCTATGGTTTTCAAAAATTACTTCCCTAACTAGTTTCTAAAAAGATAGTGCTCTCATAACCTATACCTATTTCTAACAACAATTGCACACACATAATCAGACATAGCTAATAAGTTTAAGGAGATAAATATGCAAGATATTCATAGGCCTTAGATAAAATTTTCTCCTTTTAGATTAGTTATTTCATGCCCTTAATCAAGAGATTATGGCTTGGGTTAGTGAAGTATTTGAGGCAGCTATTGCACACACATAGAAAAATACATCAAAGAAAGCACTCATGCATAATCATAATTATGAACCAATTCAAACTTGACTATTTTAATGAATATATTTACCAATCTTTCAATAGTTATTACACATCTAAATATTAGTACATCAATCAAAATAATCAAGAATCCATTTGCATCTTTTGCACACTAAAGATTATTAAAACATACAACTAAAGAAAGTAATAACTAATTACATAAAAATTGAAAATAAATACACAAACACATTCATTGATCATCAAAACTAATGTCTCTACTATACTAAAAAAACTCTAAAAAAATCCAAGTTGGAGTATAATTTTTTATATAGACTTGGGGAAGGGGTCACCTCATCCTCCAAGTTTATGCAAGGTCTTTACATGTGATAGTCAGGACATGATTTCTAACTATGGTCTAAAATTATATAAAATTCAACTTGTAGTTATTCATTTAAAATAGCCTTTGAAAAATCTATGAAACATGTGCATGTGTATAAAGACAGAGGTATTTTTTTACAATTATAGCTCAAACTAAATGCAAACTAAAAATATATGCACTATTTTATAAAACTATACATGACTCTTTTATAGGTTGTGAGAATAACTTGTTGATATTTCAAATTATCCACCTCCAAAATGAAACTCAGACATGCATCAAAGACAAGTATCATAATATCAATCCTTTAGAATTAGTGACGTTGTGTAACTATGACTAATCTTAATATGACTTTGCATTATATGTTGCCTGACCTTTTACTAGATATAGATCTTTGAAAAGTCCACTAATACTCATACCATTGATCCTTTTCATGATGGAATATGATCATGCCACTTAGTAGTATGGTACTTATTTTGGGGCAATTATTGCAAAGGAAATGTTTCAAGATTTCTGTGTGGTGGAATTGTTTTGGATAAAATGTCTATAACAATTCTCCTAAAGGGTAATTTTCATTAAACAAAGGGCCCAATAAAAAATTCCTAAACTAATTGACCTAGGGAAAAAGTCCCTAAGGATAGGTTCATAGGGTGAAATTCTCAAGACAAAAATCTTGAAGGGTATGTGCGAAGGGAATGGTCTCTCAGAAAAAATGTTTGAAGGAATAGGTTGAGGGGAAAAATCTCTCAAAAAAAATGTTTGAAGGAATTGGTTTAAGGACAAATTCCTAGAGGGTAAAGGGCATGAGACAAAAGTCCCAAAGGATAAGTCTAGAAGGGATAAGGGGTCGAGATAAAGTCCCTAAGGGTAGGTGGTTATTTCAAAAAGGGTTGAAGGGTCATTCAAAATGTTCAAAGGTTTATTTCAATAAATCTAAAGGGTAGGTGGAAAATTTCCAAAGGATATACTTCATGGAAAAAATTCCCAAAGGGTTTACTTCATAAGGTAAATTTTTCATGAGGAAAGGGTTTGGGAAAAAATTCCCAAAGGGTGGGTAGCACAAAGCCCAAAGGGTATGTGCCCTTGGGGTTATTGTTTCAGCAAAATTGTATTGTCAAGATTATTACAAGGAATTATTTTGGGCTTTTTGTATTGGAAAAAATATCTGATGATAAAAATTCTAAAGGGTCATTTTCATCAAGAAAAGGGCCTAGGACAAAATCCCTAAAGGGTATTTTCAAAAGGCCAAACGGCACTTTCAAAAAGGCCAAAGGGTAAGTGGGTTAAGGCTAAAGCCAAAATGTTCAAAGGGTCATTTTGATCAAGTAGAGATCTAAAGGGTCTACTTCATAGAGCATTTCATCCATGATAAAAGTCCTCAAGGATCTACTTCATAAAGGCCAAAGGGTAATTCCAAAGGGCTAAAATAAATCTACTGGAGGATTTATTTAAGATAAAATGTTTGAGATAGAATTAATTTAGGGGAATTATTTTAGACAAAATGTTCACAATAATTTCCCTAATAGAATAATTTCAAAACATAAAGGTCAAAGGAAAGTTCAAAGGGATGGGTCAAAGGGCAAAAGGCATGATATCTCAAACAAAATGGCCATGACAAAAGTCCCACAGACCCAATTCTATCAAGAAAATTTCTTCAAATAAAATTTCCATAATAATGTCCCCAAAAAATTTAATTCCATGGAAAAAACAAAACCTACAACAATAAGTCCAAAGGAATTTAGATAATGGACAAAATACCCAACAAAGATAAATTACATAAGTCTGATAAAGATGAGCCCAAAAACATAATCCCAATATAATAAGCCTGATAGAAAGAATTAGTTGATGAACACAATACTAATACCATTTTTATAAAGTATGAAAAGGCCAACAATCAAATCCTCTCCTAGATTCTACATAAACATATAAAAGAGGGGTTGTAGATCAAGACCATAGTCTAAAAAGAAGTGGGTCCCCATTTCTATAAATAAATAGGGGATGTTAGGTACAATAGTGTCTTATTTATTGGTTTCATAATATCATAATTCTTCCCCTTAGCTTTTTTAGTTGATGTATTTTTGATAAGCATAAAAAGTTAATGAGGCTCAATTGTAGTATTCAGCTATGGTCTTTTGATAGTGACCTTAGTTTTTTAAGTCATGATTATGAAAAATCCAAGTAGGTAATGAGGCTTGGAATGATAATTATATGATGATTTTGAACTTGTCTACTAACACAATCCATATAATAATCACCAGCATAAGGGGGTTGATAGGTATTTCTCGACTGATGGGCATTGTTAGTTAAATAGGCATTATTGGATGGAGGTCTAGGTCTATTGGTATTTGGTCAAGGATTAATGGTGATAGTGGAAACATGAATGCCTAAAATATGTTATATAATATTTTTATATGTATATGCAATGGCATGATGGCCTCCTTGGTTATTTTGGTCAATTTTCCCTTAGTTCTAATCATTTGTTACTATTGTTGTGGTTGGTGTTGTTGTTGTTGATTTTAAGATGAATATTTATATCACTATTATTTCTTTTTTTAGTTCTATTTTTATTATTATTATTATTATTATTATTATTATTATTATTATTATTATTATTATTATTATTATTATTATTATTATTATTATTATTATGTTGGGGAAATATATTCTAGTAGATATCCAAGTTATGATTGGTCATAGGAGCATGGGTGTCTCTTTCTATCTCTCTATTTTCCAACATATTCCCAATCAAATGCCTGAGTTAGATACACCATATTATGGAATGTCCTTAGACATGATGTTAATCACAAAATTCATTTGATTTTTACCAATATATAAAATTAATCCCATTAGGAAATGGATTTGGTATTGGCCAATTGATCATATTTTCCTAAACCAATATTCAGAACATAAATTTAATAGGCTCACCAAGGTCACTAAATTATCTGGAAAAGGGCGGTCTTCTCCTTGAAGGAGGGGATTGAAATTTATTTTTATTCTATGGAAGTTGGTTTTGTGGAGGTCTTGTTTGAATGTATATAGGAGGTGGTTTTTAAGTGGGTGGAGATAAATGGATACCCAGTGTCTATGCCATCTAAACATGGCATGATTTAGTAACCCCATTGCCAATAACATTCTTATTATGGTTATAGGGTTCATTTATCTCATTATTTTGGCTTGATGTGGTGTTAAATATAGTATTTGAATTAGGTTCTGATTGTGGTTCTTTTTTTGGTTCTAGTTCTATTAGCTTTGATGTTGATTTTGGCTCTAATTAGAAGAGGATAGCTTGATTATCCCTTTATTGATAAGGGTTTTATCAATATAGATTCATTTCTCTATAACCTCTTCAAACATATGATCACATTGTAGTTTGAGATGGTAATATATCTTCTTGTGTAATATCCTATTAAATATTACATCCAACTATTTATCTAGTATTGAGTAAACTAGTTTATTAGTTCTCTCCAACATTACAAGTATGCAACAAAACTTTCACTAGTCCTATATTTATCTTGGCCCAAGTCCACAACTATAATCTCATGATTGATATTATATGAAAATTTTTGTATTAACTTCTCCAAAATATCATCAAATTTAGGTACATAATTCTTTGGTAATTTTAACAGTCATTCCAAGGTGTATCTAGCTAGACTCCTTAGAAATAGTAGAAGTAAGTATATGTCACTATATGCCACTGGATGGCATGCAACAAATAATTATTTTAGATGATATTAAGGGTCACCTTTGCCTTTTTATTTTTCAAATTTAGGTGGCTCATAACCCAATATAAATGGTATTTGTAGATAATCCATGTTGAATGTATAAGATCATATTTCATCCAATTTAAATTTCTTTATTTATTTTTCAATATGTATAGCTTAAATTGCATCCTTAATCTACCATAACTCTTGGTCAAATAAATAAAATAGGGTGGCCTATTTATTTTGAGGTTACATGTTTAAAGGTGGATCACCTTGATTGGGGTAAGCATATTATGGGATGTTGTCGACTTGTCAAACCTTATTATATAGTAACATGTTGTTGAATATAACCCTATTGTTGGAGGTGTTAAAAGTTGTATCCTTATTTCATGTGTGATACCTATTGGGTGAAAGGAAATTATTACCTAACACCTAATACCTAATATGCATAATAACCTTATTTTTGGTTGAAAACCTATGGTTAGATCGACACTTGTTATTGAATAAGTACTTATTTTTAATTTAGAAATTATTATGGGTTTTGCATTTGTTGTTATTGAGTTGGTAGTTTTTGGGGTTATGCATCTATTTTTGTTAACCAACTAGCACTTTTTAACCAAGAGGAACACATTTTTGGTTAGGTAAAAAAAATTTATTGATGAGGTACATTGATTTGTGCTAGTTGTGGTATAATATTCATTATCACCTATTGAGGTGGCATAGTGTTATGCACTTGTTGTAGTGGTAAATTGGTTTATTGTTAATTTTTTCCCCCTATTGCATACTCGAGGAAGTAGTTAGTTGAGGAGTAGAGGTTTTTTTATTATGGGAAATAGGCATACATATCCCCTATTATTGCAAGCCACTTATGACATTGTTTGGAATAATCTACTATGTATTTTTGGGCAATGGTTTAAGTTAAAATGCACTTGAGTATTATCTATAATGTTTTGAGTGAGGTCTTCCATTTGAGTAGACATATATTTAGTCAACATAGGGACATTATATATGTCACCAACCAACATGCTTTGGCTAAATGGATCTATGTTTTAGCTTGTCCAACCTAACGCATCTATTTATTTCTTTGTTAATTGAGTTAGCTCAATAATTTACATGCTAAAAATAGCCATTTTGTTAAGATTTTGAGTTAGGTTTTGATATTTTTATTATAATTTTTATACCTATTCTATTTATTTGTTGATAGGTCCTTTCCTTTTTACAAGAGTACTTTGGTTTTGTTATGGAATTGGGAATAAATCTTGACTATAACTAGTTGATGCCTATTTGAATGGTCAAATTCAAGGTGCATCGCTAGGAGTTCTAATCAAAGTACTCAAACTTTCATGTGGGAAGTCTAGCAAAAAATTGGCTCCTACTTCGATATCTCTAATAATAACTTTATCTTTATTCTCTAACAAATGACATTCAAATATTTATAGATCATAGCTTGTCTATGTTGGCATCATAACATAGTAGGGCTCTTGTTGTTATCTTTATTTAATCTTGGGCATCATTATATCAAGGTATTATGTCATTTTCTCTAGTTCTTGACCTAGATAAGGAGTTACAATCACCAAATACTACACTAATGTTTCATGCCTTTTATTCAACATATGGGATTTTATAAGATGGATAGTGATCCATCTCATAAGTTATGTCATCATAAAAATCTTGAGAAAAAGGGTCATTAGTCACAAAGTTATCATATTTTAGATTATACTTAGTCCTTTTAGGTGTGTAATAATTCATGTTTGGATCTATAGATAGGTCTCATAAAAAATTAAGGGTCCAAAGTTATCAAATAACTGAGGTCTAAATATAAACAACCTTGACTCTGTAAAAGAGGCACAAAGGGTAAAATAGCTAAATTAGGCAAAGGTAGGACAAAGCAAATGTGAAATTGGTCTAATAAAATGATACTAATTTTCCTAAAGGTAGTTATAATTAGTGGTAAAGGTAACACAAGATCTCAAAACTCATTTATGGCTAAGGTAACGATTTACCCAAAGATAATTATAACCAATGATGAAAGTATTTAGACAAAGTAGAATAATTGTGAACTATGATCAAAATATAACAATTATTTTACCAAAGGTAGTTATAATCATTTAACATGAAACACAAGGATAAAATTGGAAATAAACAACTCAAACAATAACTTGAAAATAAACAAAATTAAGAAAATTTTATCTGATGACACTCAGTAATTGGCTCACTAAGACTCAATTCTTGAATCACAAGATAATTTTGGAACAATAGAACTAGTAAATTCAAAATTTGGCATAAAAAACTTCAAACAAGGCATGTGGCAACAACTTGGCTCAAAGGACTCTCTAAACAAGGTAAAAAACAAACAACAACCATTAGGTCTAGACAAGGGGTCTTTTAGATCAAATAGGAAATCAACCCAAGTAACATAATCTAACCACAAAAGGCAAACTACCTAAGCCAAAATTATATGAGGTTTTAACATATACCTGATTACTTTATAATTTTCATTTTTAAAGGTAGAGTTTCAAATTTAATATAAAAATATTTGAGTGTTCTAAGGCAAAAATATCTAGACCAAAATGGGAAACATAACCATGCATTTAAAATAAAAGTGGTATAAAAATGGTTTGGAACTCAATTTCAAAATTGACAAGTGTTTTGGAATTATTTAGGTAGCATAATAATGTTCCTTCAAACAAATGGTGTAGAAATGGTTTTGGACTAAAAAATCCATGGCAAATGCTTGAGATGAAATGAGCAGTGTAACAACACCCTGTTTAAACAAGTGGCACACAAATAGTTTTAGAGTAAAACACTAAGGCAAAAGTGTGACACAAAATGGATAGAATAACACCTCTTAGGTTAAATGGGTGTGAAAATAACATGATATTTTTTGACTTATTTTGATTGAAAAATATAAACAAACAATTTTAATTAAAAAACACACATGTAAATCAAAGAAAATAGAAATAATACCAATGGCTCATCCTATCTATAAAACTAACATGGGTGCGCATAGCTTCTACTAAATTTTCCACCAATGTATCAATATTTGTGTGGAATTAAGTTTTAATCCAAAAATTAAAGTATAGGTGTAATTATATTTTTTTACCCCCCTCTATCTCTTAAGCATTAATACATAGCACTAACTTAGAGTGAGGATCACTCGGTATTTGGTAATAAATTCCATGGTAACTGGGGTTGACTAAAAATATATAAATTTTGCATGCACCAAATGGTCTTGAGTGTGGCTAACACAAGGATTAAATCATGTCAATTGAGTTCATACCTATTAGCTTACTATGAAAGGGTTTATTCCTTTGCATAGAGACTCTATCTATGTAATGCTTAGTAAAGTCTAATGTTTAACAAGACCTGACCTATATTTTTGTTAGGATTAGAGAGGCTATCTTTTTATCTCCTTAGAAATCCTAGCATCATAAATCCAATTTATATACCCTACTATGGAGTGGGGTTAGTATGATGTTGGAAGATGAAACCTTAGGTTAAAGCACCCTTAGAAAACTTATGAGGGATAAATGGGCTCCTACCCACAATCCAAATAGAATAAAATAAAATGGAAAGACTTTATAATTTTTTTTTGAGTCACCTAAGTCACTTTAAGCTTGGGGAGAGAATATGCGACATTATTTCTAACATCCAAAAAACAAGGTAATAAACTAACCAATTTTGGTCACTCAAGTTCCCTAAAGGGGATGGGGGAGAGCATACATGAAATAGTTTCTAATTTGCCACAAATAAATAAATCTAAATATGAAATTTTAAATTTATCTAATAAAAAAAATACAAAGAAAGAAAGCTCTTAAGATCTCTAGCTAAAATGTTTTTTTTTAATATCACCAAATCAAAGTGTGATTGAAATTTTTGCCCCTTGACCTTGTTTGCACTTGTAAAAATTTTAAAAACTAAAATACAAGTGTGATTAAGTGGATTTTAATCAACAAACAAAAGTTTATGTGAGTTTTCATAAATTCCTAATATTATCTCTCTCCACCTTAGTTTTTTCAAAAAAGTTAGGGGGTTTGCTTATCTCTAAGCCAAAAAACAAATAAGTAAACAACAATTCATTTTGAACACTCAAGTTTTTTGAAAACATAGAGTGAAGCCATCATTTAGTAGGATGAAGCCATTATTTTCTTACAAACATAGACATAGAGAGCACCTTTGGCAAAGCCACCATTTAGTAGGGTGAATCCATTCATTAGGTCAGGTGAAGCAACTAAAAATAATAGAAAAATAAGTGAACATAGTGTAATTTTACCTGATAAAACCACATTTAGCAGGGTCAAAGCTATCAATTCTATAAAGTGAAGGTGTCATTTAGTAATTCAAATACACTAGTTTGAAGTCATATTTTTTGCACAAATAAATATCACAAAAAAACATGGGACTGGTGAAGCCACCCTTACACAAGGCAAAGTCATCAATTGCTCAAAAAATAGAATGATGTTAATTTCAAGGATAAAACTCTAAACTTGAAGAAATTAATGAAATTTCTATAAAAACTAAGGTTAGCATATCATTCTCTTTGTCTATATGAGATTTTTGGTCCCACTTGGAATGCCATTATGAATATTATGTGTTAGAAGAGTAAACAAAGTTTATATTAATCCCTTGTTAGTCTAAATGACAAAAATCAACCATAACAATATACTAGAACTAACCACTCTTGCATAAGAACTAGGGAGAGAATAACATAATAAGAAAGATCACAAAATAAAAATATAAATAATATAATTAATTTAACTTTATTATTTAGTTTGATGCTTACTTATTAGCATAGGTATGTTCATGCCTAGTATATGATGATTAGAGTCTTATAGCAATGTTATTACATGGTGGTAGCATCTCTCTAATGGTCACTTTTGGATTAGTGTGAAGCTTTGCATAACTTAGGCATTATAACACTATTCTTAAGGGCTCCTTGAATTTATTCTAGTTGAATAACCTTACACATAAAATCTTGTTAGAATATGGTGTGGGTAATTACATTTATATCTCTAAGAACTAACTCTAACCCTAACGAGGTTACGTTCAATTCTAACTTTGGTTGAGTCTAAAATAACCTAGGTTGAGTTAAGCTAACCTTGGGTTGGGTCAAAGCACTCATGAAATCTGGACACTTCAATTTTAGATATTTGTGAGGCATGACAACTCACTTTAGATATTTGTGAGGTTATGACTCATAATTTTGAAATATTTAGGAAATAATAAATCACTTTATTATCTACTTTGACCTTTTACTTCATATTTATCTAAAAATTCCTTTTTTGATAAATGAAATTCACTAATTGATTTGGAATTTTTTTTAGGTAAGTTAATTAAGATTTGTAATGTAATTAATCTTGCTTTGTGATTTTTGTATTTTGGGAATTATTTTAAATTTTATGAATTAATAACTCGATAGGCCAATAGTGTCAACTTAATAGGTCATAATTTAACTAAGGTTAAAACTAAACTATGTTAGTGGTTTATATAGCGTAATACACTTAATAAACTAGCCTCGTCATGTTTTTGAGTGATTAAATCCCTTACATATATGAATTTGGGAAATTTAAGATATTTTTAGGTTTAAATTATGTCATTTACTATAAATTAAACTGAACCCCATCTTAGGCACAAAAGTGGTCAAAATTGAGTGTCTAAAACTACCACTTGAAGAATAGTGGTATAACACATCTTTTCTTGCATCTTATAAATTTTCCCTATTTTTGTAAATATATGGTTACCACCCACCTTCCATCACTTCTTCCTTAAGGGTGAAAACCAAGGTTTGAGACATGGAAGAGAACATTCAACATCAATAAGAGGTTTTAGTTGGTTTCAGAGAGAATTTGGCCTTGGCACAAAATAAGATGAAACAAAAATTAGACAACATATAGTGAACAACATTTTGACATCGGTGATTGGGTCTTTGTACATTTGTAGTCTCACAAGAAGATGAACTTGAATCAATATAAAAAGGACAATAAACTTTATCCTAATTATTATGGCCCTTATCAAGTTCTATATAAAATATGAAGTATGGATTATAACCTGGATTTACCTCATTCATCTCACATACACCCAGTATTTCATATTACTTTCTTGAAGGTCATTGGATAGAAATTTTTATCCCAAATAGAAATACCAAAACTAGATGAATAAGGATGAACCTACAAACACGTACTAAGAGGTTGATAACTAGAGAGATTAAGGAATATCTAATTAAGTGGAAGAACCTGAGAAGTGATGATATAATGTGCAAGGGTGAATATTTTATGCAATAACATCCAGAGTTATTCAATGTTAAGGACAATGTTGGTTCAAAATGGAAGGGCATGTTATGCCCCTAACCAATTGCATGTACTATGATAAGAATATCCAACTTATGGCTTACTTATCCCTCTTTAAGGTATATCACATTTCTCTATGCATTCAATTATTTAGTAGGTCAGCCTATGGAGTAACCATGACCTAGTTAGACTATAAATAAAAGGTAATGAGTAGTTTTTTATCATCATATTATGAATTTTATTCATATTAAATCTTGTGGAGGTTTTTACCTCAAAGTGGATTGTCTTTTATTCATCTATTCTTTTATATTTTATTCATTTTGTGCTCTACTATTTTTATTCTACTTTATTATTGAAGTAATTTCATTACATCGGCTCAAGCTATGGTGGAGAGTGTACATGGAAGATGGAGTGATGACGGAGGTATATGGCTAGTGAAACCATGTTACTGCTCCAATATAATAAAAAACTATTTTTTGTTTCCCAATATACTCCAATGGAAAATGAGTCAGTGAAGGAGCTACATTGACACCTCACTACTGAAGACTAGGGTTTGAAATGGTATTGTCATTTTATGTATAAAATATGCACAGTGAAGGATGATCCTAATACCAAATATATATGGTTGACCATTATAGCATAGTCTCTTAAACCTAGCTTTAGAAGAGGTTTTAACCAGTAAAGAATGGTTATAGAATCATGTTACATATAAAAAACTACAACAGCACCACCAAGCAAAAAAACTTCTAGTAGTATGAAAAAAACCAATGCCATTTTTTTCAAAATAGACACAAGATCTCATAACAAACTCAAATAACATAAAAAACTATACATTTAATTTACCAAACCTAGCACTCCGATACCATGTTAGAGATCCTTCCAAGATCAAAGATGGAATATTTAATGCACTATATCTTGAACAAAATAATAAAGATGAATCAACAAGAAGCTATGAGAACTAAATCAAGATTTAAAACCATGTAAATCCTTCATGAATTCAAATTTATAATAGGTGTAATTATGGTACATGGAAAGTAGCCACCCCTAGAATAGTGATAAAAGAGCCTACAATAGGCATGTAACTCCCATGCCAAGAATAGTCGATCAAAGAGTAACTCCTACCAACTAACTATTAATAACATTCAAGTGTAACTCCCTATGAAAAATGGCACTTACACAAGCTAAACAATTTATAGGAACAATCTAAATAAAATAAATAAATATAAAATAATAACCTACACTAACACTCTCTTAAAATTCTCTTAGGGGTCATCTCAATTTTTATGCCAAATTAGAACCTGAGACCTACTCCATTATGATGACCAAGCTCTTGGGAGAAATATTCATATTTGGCACTTGGCTTAAAAGTGAGTTTTTGATACATTTATTACACTTGGTAAAATCTCAAAAATATTGTTACAAACCTTGATTAGGTTTTTTTTAGATTAATTTTAAAAAAAAAAAAAATCTAGACCTAATCAGGTTTTTACCTGAATAGGTTTACAACTTCCAAAAATTATATTTCCTTAACTAATTAGGTTTTTTTCTAGTTTGATCTAGATAATATTTTTATAAGTCTCTTAGACCTTATCAAAATTCAAATTTAGATTAGGTCTATAGGGGGTGTTTAGTCTGGAAATGTTAATTGGTAATTTTTACTTGATTAGGTCTTGTTTGGTTTTGAGTTCTCCTATAGTTCTAATTAAGACTCCATTTTTGAGCTAGGTATTATAGTATTTGATCCCTAGTGATGTAGAGTTAGTAAGGAGTTCAAACTTGATTAGGTCTGTGAGTCCCCTCTGCTTACCATCTAATGCAATGTAGGTTCGAATCCACACATAGGTCTTGGCCCATCCCTCCATCCATTGCTTAGTTTTGATTGGGTTTTAAAATGTTGACTACATCTTGGGAAACACTAAGCCCTATCTATAGTTCTAATTGGAGGTCTAGACCCTGATTAGGTCTAGACCCCCTAACTTTAAAAAACAAATGTTATGTGGAGTTAAAAATATGATCACACTCTAAATAAGCTAAAGCCTTCACCTTTTAAATTTTTGGTCATGCCTTCATAAATGCACCATCTATATTTTAGAGTTTGATAAACACTTATTTTAAATATTTTTTTAGGATATTTGTGTTGGTATTTTTTTATGACATCCTCATCTACATTAAATCTTGGGTAGAACATTTATAACATGTGAAACATGTACTGTTAATTCTAAAACATCAATTAAATGAAAAACCTTCAAAATATGCTTCTTGGGTCCAAGAGGTGAATTATTTGGGTCATATTATTTCCAATGAAGGATTAAAATTAGGCTCTCAAAATAAAAGGGTTATGATAGAGTGGTAGGTGCCAAAATCCTTCAATAACCTCTGAGGTTTGTTGGGGTTAATAGGTTACTATTGTAGATTTATGAAAAATTATGATAGAATATTATCACCCTCACATCCTTGTTTAATAAGGACTCCTTACACTAGAAAAAAATCACTACCAAGGTATTTAAGAATATGAAGGATACAACATGCACCACTAAATTTTTGTCTACCCCATATTTTTCAAAAACTTTGATTGTTGAATGCGATGCATCAAGATATGGCATGGGGGAAGTACTCATGCAGGAAGGAAGACCCATTGCATTTGAGATTCATCAAATCAAGGGTAATAGTAGTCTAAATTAAATCTATGATAAATAGATGATGGATATTATTCATGTAGTTAAGCAATGGAGAATTCAGTTAATGTGTATCACTTTAAAGTAAACATTGATCATGATAGTCTAAAATAGTTTTTTAGAACAGAATTTTTAATCTGAATAATAACAAAAATGGGCGATTAAAATGCTAGTATATGACTATGAAATCATTTTTAATAAATTAAAATATAATTTTATTTTATATTTACTATCCATGAGGGATGAATCCATATAGGCATTGGTATATGCAATAACCATTTGGTAGGAAGATTAGTTGGAAGAGGCAAGATCTAAATGGGAGAATGATAATGATAAACATATTTTGATTAAAAATCTATAAAAAGGTCCAGGTGCCTTAGATAAATTTGAGTGTAAATGGAACACCTTGTGGTATAAATATAGATTATACCTATGCATGAATTTCTTCCTCAACCACAAGATTATTATAGAGTTTCATGCATCTCTAAGTTGGGGGCACTCAGGTTTTTTGAAAACATATCATATAATCAAATGGGATTTATTTTGATAATGACTCAATATCGATATATATAATTTTTTAGTTGAATGCATAGTCTGTCAAAAAAACAAGGGTGAAACTATTAAGACGTCAGGTTTTATGCAACCCTTATCCATTCCTAGCCAGAGGTGGGAGGAGGTCTACATGGATTTCATTACAAGGTTATCAAGATTTGAAGATAAAAATTTCATCATGGTAATTGTAGATAGGTTCACAAAAAAAATTCATTTTTTCTCCTTATCACAATCATTTGTAGTTAGTACAGTAGTTGTTGGTTTTCTAGATACAATTTAAAAGTTGTGTTGCATATCCAAGATCATTGTAAGTGATCATGATCTAATTTAATAGTAATTTTTAGATTGATTTATTTTTATGTTTGGGTACTTAGTTATCATATATATTTTCCTATTATCCTCAATGTGATGGGAAAATAGAAGTGGTAAAAAAATTCCTAGAAGCTTATCTTTTTTGTTTTGTATCAAATAAAAAAGTGATGGATTCATTGGTTGTCCCTAGTGTAATGGTGATAAAACGCTTCCTTCCATACCTTTTATAAAATATATCCATTTTAGGAATCATATGGATACTTTTAACCAAATTTTTTAGCTATGTAGGATCACACTAACTACTAATATGAGGTGTTAGCTAGTCTTGGAGAGAATTTAGCAATTACACAGCATTGAATGAAGTAGCAAGTAGATCAACATCAAGTCAAGAGGAATTTTGAATTGGGTGATTAGTTATTTGTATGCCTAAAAACATATAATAAAATTTCCATAAATAAAAAAAAAATGAAAACAAACTTTCTCCTTATTATTATGTCTCTTATCACACTTACAAAAAATTGGTAGTGTAGTATACAAACTGCAATTACTCAAATCTACATGCATCCATCCAGTATTTCATGTTTCTTATTTGAATAAATTAATTGTAAATAAAATATTAGCATAGATTAAGTTAACTAAACTATTTTAGAGAGTCATAGTAATTCTAGAGCCTAAAGAGATACTTTCGACACATATAAAAAGGCTACAAACATGAGAGATTGATTATTTGATCAAATATAAGAATCTTGCCAGTGAGGATGTATCATTTCTAAAGCAACATCCAGAGTTATTCAATGTTAATGAAGACATTTTTTTAAAAATTTAATTGCATATTATGACCTTAACCTATAGTGTGTCTAAGGATAGGTATGGTCAACTTGTGGCCTCTATAATTATTGTCCTTATCTTATCACATTTCTCTAAATTCTTATATTATTAGTAGGGTCAGCCTATAGAATAACCATGGTAAGAGTATATTATATATAGTATGTAGTGGTTATTACATGGGATGATATTTTAAATTTTTTTCTCATTTCATTGTATGGATATTTCCTCCATGAATTGGTTTAGTCATATTTACCAAGTATTCTACTCTTATGTCAATTATTGTTATGGGTCTACTTATTTTGATCTTATTTCTATGATATATTATTGTTGATCTATTATCAATATTCCATTTTTATGAATTATATAATTAATTTTAATAAACTTATCATTTCACCATGTCTCAATACCATTTTACTAATAATTTTAATATGTCTTCCACTATATCCAAACCCTATGATCCATATAACAATCCTAAAAACACTAGATAAAGTCACCTACTACAATATTGTGGGGTTGAAGAAGAATGTGACATAGAATATATAAATGAAATGAAAATATTTGTTTAAAAAAATACTAAGCATAGGGGTAAGGATAATATGATTGTCTATCACATCATTATGACACCCCATATGGAATATCCCCTTCCCCTACTCATAACTTCTCTACAGGACTTACAAAAATTTGATTTTAAACTTCTTAATTTCCTTCCTCATCTACCATACGTAGTATAGTTAATAACATGTGGGGTACTTATTTTAGTGGGCTTACCCAAAGTGCTCACATTAATACCATTATTAGTGCCACATCTAGTGCATCTTGTTTTAACCTTTTAGGACTTAGTGTATGTAAATCTTATGTTTGTTAAAGAGTTGAATAGACTAAATCATAGAAATAATATGCAATAAATATGACCACTCCTTTATTACATAATTAACTATATTAAACTTTCTAAAAATATTAATAAATAGTGCAAGTAATAACTTAACTAGAAAATAACTAATACGAATGATCTAGGTGTTAGAAATTAAGATGGAAGCTAGTCTGAGTATCATAAACTAGATCCTAGTGTCATAACCCCTCATAGATACTAGAACCATTATTATAAAAGTGGTATTAGTATCTTGATATTGGTAGTAGTGTCCTTTGTGCATGATTATCCTTAGCTTTTGGGTACACATATGTTTGGATCTCTGGGGTCTATTCCTACATGCATGAGTTTTAAAACCCTATATTTTTCTTATAATGACTGATTTATTGTGAAAACCCTAATCCTTCATATAACTAGGGCATGAGATGAAAAGTGTGATTGTTAGTAGGGTAGGTTGGACATCTTCAACACCTCATTATGAAGAGAGTTACCTACATACCAATACTCTGAGAAGGGATCAATCCCAATGTAGTTATCCCCACCTAAGCATTGGTATAAGTACAAGTGATGCTAATATAATAGTGGCCTTAAGTACCTTGAATGTGCTTAAGACTGTAAATTTAGATAATTTGAGCTTAGGGTTATTTTAGATGGTAGTATACATAAGTAGGGGAAAATGTGGATTAAGAACCTTAATTACGCTCAACTTGTTCTAAGTTTGAATGTGTATTTTGCATCTAATTTCCATCCAGTGGTTATAGGGCTAAAATTCATGTATATATACTATTTTATTTATTTCTTGTGTGGTTGATAAAATATGTATAAGTTGAACTTATGAGGTTCTAGTTTTTAAAATATATCAATTTGAGAAAAGATAGGCAAAAAGATATTAGCATCATTTTGGGGACACTAGTGCCATGTGGTGCTAGTGTCCTTATTATGGTGCTAGTGTCTAGTTAGAAAAAATTAGTCACAAAGGTCCAAGATCAGGAAATGAGGGTTTAGGACTACTTTTGGGCTAACTAGGAATGCTTATGGTCCACATAAAGGCTAGATAAGTGTGATAATAGGATCTAGGTTATTTATAAGGCTAAGCTAAGATAGGTAATCTAAAGTATCACTCTTAGCACTCAAATACCAATTTTGGGTGATTACATTTGCCTCCCTTTTATTATATAAATGTATCAAAGGGAAATCACTAGGATAAAGGAAAAAGAATCATACTTATATTTACCTAAGAGATGAAGCTTGTAAAGCTAGGTTTGAGTATGTGAAGTATGATCCAATGCATATCCTACAAGTGAAACATGCATAAATTGGTCCTTACTTAAGAGATATCAAAAACAAAGACTACACTAAGTAAATAAGTAAAATTGAATAAAACTAAGTAAAAAGATATGAGAGAGGAAAGGAATGAATACACCTCACTACGTATGTGAGCCAATGCATAAACTCAGTGACAACCTATGTGTGTATGTATATAGTGATCAATCATTGAATAACTTAGACTAAGTTTATGACTTGTTCAATCTTCATATGTGGGTGCTCAAGAACTCAATCTAGTTTTGAATGCATCATTTCCCACCCTTGTTTCATGGATCATGACCTATGAATAGTTTGGATTGGACTGATGATGTGTCTAACCCTCTCATGGAGGTTTATCAAAAACTCAATTGGGATATGAATCCATAATTTCCCACCCATGTGTAGTAGATGCATCTAAAACTAAATTGTGAAAAGTGTTTAAAATGTTTAATTGGTTATATAATTGTGTATGTAGACTTTGTGTCTACTCAAGTATATTAGGTGGCTCTTAGCCATTCGAGAATACCAACCATTATAGATGGAGTAAGACATGAAACTAGTATGAAACTTGGAATATTATGTTGGGTGTATATAACATAAATAATTAAATGGAATTCATCTTTCCATATGATGAAATGGTGTGTAAACAAGCAGATGAAAACAATGTTTTGCACACATGCCTCCAAATCTGATACCAAGTATATGAATTCTAAACTAAATTATAATAAATATATCTAGTTATCTAAACTAAATATGGGAATGATCATGCTACACATGATTCCCGCAATCTAATAAAACTAATATAAATCTATGTTGAACTAGTATGAATTTGAGTAAAATTAAGTATAATTGATAAATTTGTAGTTGAATCTATGTAAACATGTATTTTACTTGTACTTTTTTAGCCAATCTAGGTTATTCTAAAATTGAGGCTAGTAAATAGTAGCACCATGTCTTAGATAGTAGTTCCCTTTTTTAAAATGTGTGTCAGTGTCCCAATTTTGGCACTACTATCCTTTTGGTTTAATTTTTGTACAAGTGTACTACTTTTTGGGTCACTATTTTCCCATTGTGTTTACCTGTGTCTAATTTTTTGTAACTAAGCTTGTGTGTTGTAAAATGTACTATAAGTGAAATATAAGAGCCTAATATCTTTGATAAACCCCTTTTAATTCTCCCTATTTTGAGGGGATTTGTTGACTTGTGCAAGAATTATCCTAAAAATAAAAATGTTTAAAAATTTTGTGTTTGTTAGAAAATAGATGATAACTACATAATAATGAAATTTAATGTGCATACATAACATTGGAATCTAATATAATCTTAGAATAAGTATGTAATGTAAGATTTATGTCATGTTTATCATTCACAAGGGTGTGAAGATAGATGTAACAATGTATGTAATAGTAAATTTGAATAAAAATAGGTAACTACCTAAGGGATGGGGCATGATGTCCATCAAAACACCCAAGTAGGAAGGGTACATGCATGAGGTCCCTCATGGCATCAAAAAATAGTGTGTAACAAGTAAATCCAAGTGTCATCTCCATGACACATACAAGAAATCATAAATAAAAAACACAAGAGGCACACAAAGTAGGCCAAGGGGCCACAATATAATGGACATGGGCACATGTCACTAAATATAAGAAAAATAAGACATATAAGGACATGTTCAAATGTCCACATAGGAAATAAATAAGAAAATTAGCATAGAACCACAAAGAAGTACATGTTTAAATTTTTTCATACACAGTCAAGAAAGCACACATAAGGACATGGCCACATGTCCAAAGCATACATACTATGAAATATAAATGGAATAAAGCCAAATAATAATGGCATATTCAATTTTTTTTTAATATAATAAGCATAGAAATATAATCAAGTCTAAATTAGGAAAGCTAAAAATTAAAGTATGCATGAATATGTAAGATAAATCTATGTAAGAGCTAGAATGTACATATGATGAGTCTAAAGTAGTAATTTCTAGAAAAAAATTTGAATAAGAGTAGCATGATCAATATCAAGAGATAATAATGCTAAAACTAGGATGTCGAGTATATAAGGATGGAACCCAGTAATCAAAACTATGCATAGGATGCCCCTAAGTGGGCAAATATGTCAAATCAAGACCCATGTATCATGGGTATATTCCCCTAATAGGTAAATAATATCAATTCTAAATTAGTGTAGTGGACCTAAATCCTATAATCAATTGACAAGAACAAGTGAAGCATGTATGTATGATAAAACTGACTATACTAAGATATCTAGCATGTAGTGTCTAGAAAATATAAGAAATGTAAACATAGAACTATATATAATCTGTAATTTTGTGTTTTCTAAGTAACATATTAATGTTTTTATGTTTTTGACATATTATATTATTTTTATATTTTATAACTATAAGCTATGTATAAACAACATGAAAATGAACTATGTACAAGGAGCAAGAGAGAAGTAAATTATGTCTAAGTAAATGTTGTAAATAAATGAGATGGTGTAAAATTAAATATCAATGCCTCTATAAATCCAATATCACATCCATGAGATGTGGATAATCAAAAGGTGGATTCAGTGGGAGATTATCTAGTGTCAGATATTAGATCTATCCAAACTCAAATAAGTCATCATCATCATAATCATCATGCCATTTGTATGTATCAATGGAGCCTTATCCTTGGCATTAGTAATTGGATTTTATATATCTTAATAGAATTATACTCAATTATGTAATATCCCTCTCACATGGTCCCATGATAAACCATATTGGGCCATAGAGTATCTATATGAAACCTATGGTTCTAATATGTGCCATCATATACAATATGAACCAGGTATCCCTCATGACTAAATGTCAAACATTTGTCTGATCAATTAGCTATGGCATTCATCACCTATAACCATGTACTACCAAGTGTGACCTATAGATGAGTTTCCCTACTCATGATAAATAATAATGTGTTGGCCACCTCGGGGCCACATATAACTAGTAGTGTGATATGTCTAATGGAATTTTAACAATGTATAGCATGTTTTAACTCATTTTCCTAATAGTCTATGTTTTAAAAATGTTAAATTGCAAGTATTAGGATCATAATCCTCATCTATAGCCACATGGGGAATATATCTATCTATAATAAAAATCTAGATGGTCAATGGATCATTCCTTGAGTATTTATGTTGGTGATGACTCTATCGTGGTGGTCATATCTATGGAGGTGCTTGTATATGTGGAGGTGGATGATTTATGATCTAAATATTGACCTAAGCCTTATATTTATTTAATTTATGTTGTAATATTAAGCATGTATCATTATCATGTCATATAATTCTATGAAAATGATAAAAGGGTTGACCTTCTTATGGTGACAATCTCCTGGCAGATTAGTGCCAAACTATGGGTAATATCATCAATACTCTATCAATTAATATACGTAAAATAAAGTGTGGTCTATCCTATGAACTCCCTAACTAAATCTATATAACTGAGCTATATCCATATATGTAACCATATGTATTTAATGAATGGAAGGATCTACCACTGACTGTAACTGAGTATGAGAGCTTGTAGTTATAACATTATAAACAAGTGGTGTTTCTGGTGTAGGAAGAGTTATAAGTGCCTTAGAATCATCTATATACTTTCTTGGGCCCACTAGTGTGAAACTTAATCCACATAAATATTCATCAATGTTAATAGGTATTGGATCATCCTCTATGGTGGCTTGAGAATCTATATTGGATTTATGGATGTATACTTCTTTTAATTTAACAAGTAGTGGTAATTATGCTATGAAAATCTCATCATCTACCTTGGTTGGGGATATATGTATTATGGGAAGTTGTTCCTCCATCATCAATGAAGGTAAGGGATCTAGAGTAGGTGTAGGAAAAATATTTCTAGAATCTCTACCCTCATATATATGCATCTACTCAATTTGGATCTTATGAGGTGGGTATTTGATAAGAACATGAGGTGTCCCATCTGAATATGTACTTGGGGTAGTAAGCTTGATGAGTCTACAATTTTTGAATGGTTGATTATTTATTAGACAAGTGAATAAGTATACATCATGTAAAAACTTGTGGCATTTATGTAAAGTAGAGGGTATGACATCCATATCATGTATCCAATGTCTCCTAAGTAATAATTTATAGTTTAAATGATTAGGCATCTCTTCAAATTGTGTAGGTAAGGTTTTTGTCCCTACCATAATGTCCAATGTAATAGAACCCAATATCTATCTAGGAATGTCATCAAAACCTTTGATATTTATTATGTCTTTTGAATGGATGTTATATCAACCCCCAAGGTATGTAAAAATATGAGGTTGCATATGTTATGTCTTGAACCACTATTAATTAGAACTCATTTAATAGCAGTGGTATTTATTTGTGCTTGAATAAAAAGTGGTAAATTCTAAGCAATTACTAACTATGAGGTTAAGTCCTCATTATAAAAATATATAACCTCCTCAACATCCTTTATAATTTTCATGATAAATGCAAATTAATTTGGCTCTATGTCATGAGGCAAATATGTATGATTGAGTGTTTTAAAAATAATATCTTTGAAAATAGTTGCCTTTTGAAGTAATTCTAATATATCTTAATTGGTGTGTTTATCAACTAATCCACAATATCAAATGCATTTTTTTGATCTCTATGTCCCTTTATAATGTGTTGTGGATGAGTAGGGATGGTGGTATTATGTTGATCATGTATAGGCTGAGGAGGTACCCTATTCTACCTAGTAATAGTTTGAACTATAGGATCTACTATTTTCTAGGGGCGAGTAATAGAGGCAGGATGAGAGTGAAGATAATCAATTGATCTAGGTGGAGGCATTATAAAATTAATCCTCTGATCCCTTAGTCATTTATTAGTAACCATAGGTAACTCAAAGTGAACCATGTAGCAATGAACCTCAAAGAGGGAGGACCATTATGTAAAATAAGTTTATTTCTAACATGAACCATGAGAGGAGTGACATACATGTGCACTTTCTTACTAATGGTCGATAAAAATTATGCTAATCAAAGCATAATACTTTGTACCATAAATTATAAAATGGCATCTGTGATGATAATCATGATGATAGGCTACAAATTAAAAATTGGGTAGATGTTGTAAATGTAAACCCTAGGGTTATCTAGGGTTAGGGTTTTAAAAAATATTTGAAGTAAGTTGGGTTCAACAAATGTTTTAACCTTTTAGGACTTAGTGAATTTAAAATTTATGTTTTTAAATATCTAAGTAAACTAAATTAAGGAAATAATATGCAATAAATATAGCCACTAATTTTTTTAGAATTGACTAGCTTGACTTTTATAAAAATAGCAATAAATAGTGCATAGCAATAAATAGTGCAAGTAATAACTTAGCTAGAAAGTAACTAATACAAATGATCTAGGTGCTAGAAACTAAGATGGAAGCTAGTTTGAGTATCATAAACTAGATTCCAATTTCATAACCCCTCTTAGATAGTAGCACCATTATTGGAAAGTGGTGGTAGTGTCCTGATATTAGCGGTAATGTCCTCTATGTAGGATTATCTTGAGATTTTGGGTACACCTATGTTTGAATCTTTGGAGTTTATTATTGCATGCACAAGTTTTAAAACCCTGTATTTTTCTTGTAATGAATAATTTATTGTGAAAACCCTAATCCTCCATGTAACTAGGGCATGAACTAAAAAGTGTGTTTGTTAGTAGGGTAGGCTAGATGTCCTCAACACCTTACTATGAAGATATTTGCCTACATACCAATACCTCAAGGAGGGATCAATCCTAATGTAGTTATCCCCACCTAAGTTTTATTACAAGTGAAAGTGATGCTAGTATGATAGTGGCCTTAATTTTCTTGAATGTGCTTGAGACTATAAGTATAGATAATCTGAGTTTAGGGTTGTAGTGGTAGTATGCAGAACTAGGGAAGAATATCGATTGATAACCTTAATTGTGTTCAACTTGTTTTGAATTTGAAGTGTATTTTGTATCTAATTTCCATCCAATTGTTAGAGGTCAAAAATTCATGTGTTTATATATATATATATATATATATATATATATATATATATATATATATATATCTAGAGAGAGAGAGAGAGTTATGTTGCTTGTACAGATGATATATATATATAGAGAGAGAGAGTTATGTTGCTTGTACAGATGATAAAATATGTCTAGGCTGACCTTAGGAGGTTCTAGTTTTGAAAAGATATCCATTTGGGAAAAGATAGGGCAAAGAACATTAGCACCATATTAGGGACACTAGCTCCATGTGGCACTAGTGTCCTTATTATGATGCTAGTGTCTAATTGGTAAAACACTAGGCACAAAGGGCCAATATCATGAAATGAGGGTTTGAGAGGGCTTTAGGGCTGACTAGGGATGTTTATGGCCCTCATGAAGGATAGATAAGTGTGAAAATAGGATCTAGGATATGTATAGGGATAAACTAAGGATAGGTAGTCTCAAGTATCACTCAAATACCACTTTTGGGTGATTACACATCCCAATAGGGCACTCAATCCTCTACCTTTTAGCAAAATACCCCTACTCCTAACCAAGTCATATTGTAAGCAATGAGTCAAATGGCTAACATTCAAGCTTATAATGGTACTCAAATGATTAAAATGCAAAACCAACATATGAAAATTCAATTGAGACCTTAACAGCTTTAATGGGGTGTGAAAAAATAAAATTCCCCCACACCTCGCATCCCCCTTACAGATGCTCTACCTCATCTTGTAACCCCTACTTAATAACAAATTTATCAACCACCTTAAAAAAAACCCTTAGTCCATAAAATTTTAGATATTTACATAGGTGATATCAATATTTCAATCTCCTATAATGGATACATCAATCCTATAATGCATTTGAAGGTCATTGGTAATCTTTTATAAATATTAAACTAAACTTTAAAACTTTTACAACTACCAAACTACTTTTCAAAAACTTTTCTAGTGATGATTTATAAATGTACAATAAACTAAGCTATAAATTTATTTCTATCTTGGAATATTTTTTAATGCAGTGATTTAAGAGTTTTAATCCAATGATTTTTCCAAAATTAACTTATCTCACTTTATCAATTACAAATTGTAGACACTCAAAAACCACCCCTTGACTAGTCTTCAATGTCACCTCACCTTCAACCTATTCTTGACCTGAGTTAGCTAATTTACCTAGTTAACTCACCCTAGTCACCTAATAATACCTAGGCACCCTTATTTAATAAACATATTGATTTTCATCCATTTCAAACCTTTTACTTCTAGGGGTCAACCATCAACAGTTAGGTCTCCACCCCTACAAAACAAGAAACCATCTAGCTATAGGGCAAGTGTGTATGGATAAAATAGAAACTTTACCATGAAAACCTCATAGCCTTATTTCCTTTTGAATTGGCATCTTTATCCTCACCCAAATTGGCAACTTTCTCTCTCCTCATTTAGCAAGTTTGTGTTATCAATATAGGGCTCTTGGAGGAGTTAAGGATCCAAAATTTGCATCTAGTCACTCTTATTTTCTTTATGAAGGTACTTAACATCCCAAAACCTTATCTTTGTGACATTTAAAGATTAAATTACTATTATTCTACCCAAATTTCGTAAGGTTTTTCAATTATCATTCACTTGAAGTCACACAGGTACCCTCCTTTTATTTTTAGTGTTTTCTTTCCTTATCTAGTTTTTATACCTTCTTCTGCACACCACCCCTCACCTTAATAATCTATACTCTAACTCTTTACCATCATCCATTTCATCTTTATCTCTATCCCAATTTTCAAAAAACTCTAGTAGGCAACCATTGTCAACTGTAACAATCATCATCAACTAGACCTAACCATTACCGGTCACACCTAACTGCCAATGATCAATGTCAAAAAAATAATAATAAATTGTTATTTTTTCCCTTTTCACCCAATCAAAACCCCTATTTATATTCCTGACCTATCTGTAGACCCTACCCAAACTCTCTAAACCTAACTTTGGTATACTTTTGCATGGTATTGACCCACCATGCCATATCTTCTATCAAACAAGTACATTATTTATTTTCTTACATATTTACTTTCTTATCATTTGAATGTAAGTATATTTATTATATCATTTTTGACTTAATTATCTTAAAAATTGATTGACAACCCCCTAGAAAGCCTTGTGCTTTTTGGATCTAGCATACGCTAGGTAATTCACTCAACCTACCATCTAACAAATCCCCTTCTAGTTTTTTTTGTGATTTATAGGTTATCCTCCCTAACCAAAGAGGAATTCCCTCATTCATCTGGATAAATGTGCACATTATACCAAGTATTCATCTACACACCTTAATATTCACTTTATTTTATCTACCTTTTATACCAATGAAGGAAATAAATTGAAACATTTTGGCATGCCCAATAGGACCTAGTTCCCTTTCTTCCTTAATTGATTGCTCATTAAATGAAATCACTTCTTTTGGGGTTTAAAGATAAACCATTTACATTCATTGATTGCTTGCTAATTTTAGTTCATATAGTAACTTAGGAGGCAAATTAATCTTGTCATAGCATTCACACTTGTCATCACACACAAAACTAAACCACAAAATAATTTACACATCAAAATATAACTTGAGGTAAGGACTAACTGGGATTTCATCACCTAATGGCAACCTTACCCCCTCCTAGATATCCCACTTGGATTTCACCACCAAGGGAAGAACCAACTCAGCTCTTTGGTTGAGTATAAACTCTAGACTTAGTATATCTTGGCTAAGCACCTAACACCTTTATCACTGTGGGATCGTGAAGTGAGGGGGTAGGCCCCAACACCAAGCCATGTAATAAATTTTAACATAGATCTTCCTTCTGAGTGCCTAAACAACCTAAAACCATCCATAGACTTCTTCTTTAGTACTCATTTTGCAATCCAACCTCTCTTATCACACTCTTTAAGGCATTAGCCAAAAGTGATTTAAAAGTAATCCTAAGGTTAAAATGCACTTCTTAGTTTATGTATTGATTGCTTTAAAATTATTTTGGGTTTGTTCTCTATTTAAGGTGTTAGTGTCACAATAACATTCCCTATTTTCTCATATGTTTTTAACCAAACAACAAGTGAGAAATAAAAATAACCAACCACCACCTTCTTCTTCATCCATGGATTATACCTCAAATATTGACAAATATCCTCATGATTCACCTTACCATTCTCCTCCACCACCTTCTCCTTCCAGAATCCCAATCATATCTAAAGGATATCTGAACTTTACTACCTATCTTAATAATAATTTGGTTATTTTACAACACTACCTCAACTCCTTGGCCCAGTATGCCCCATCTGCTTTAGTTCCTTTTTCTAATCCTTCTCTGGGCATGCCATCCTATATTATGGTAGGTACCACTTCAACTCAACCATTGACTTAGGCCTCTTCCAACATCTCATCTACCCAAGCCCAAACCAATTTTTGTAACTCCTAACCAAACACCTCCTGCCACACCCCATGTGGATTTAACCTTACCATTAGTCACCTATGCCCCATCTACTATGGTATTATCTTGCACTCATGCTTCTATCTTCCCTTCAATTTCCACCAATCCCATTTTCATAGTTATACTTCAAAACTTAGTGCTCTCCATACCTCAAAACGTTTCCCTAATCAAGACTAGGGTCACTACCCAACTTCCTTTTACTTCCACTATACCAACCACATCTATTTCTCAACAAGTGCTTATAAAAACTTACCGGTATATCCCTAACCCACAAGGATACATACTACCCAACATTTTAAACTAATTAGTTCTTATGTGGCACCATCTTAACCCTTTGCCACCACATATCAATATGTGTCTTCTTTAGCACCATCTATCACTTATTCATACATTATTGTGAGCCAAATTCAACAAAATATTCCTCTCAATTATGTGGCTTATCAACCCCAACCAGATCTAATAAAAATTATAATGGACAAAATGAATAATTTAGATTCAACCATCTCCATCTCACCCAATCTTTTATCCTATGACCAAATTTGTAATGAACCTATTCACCCATCTATGCCTATTCATGCTTACCCTCCTCAATAAGAATTGCCTAAATTTTCTAAATTCCAAGGGAAGGAGGACCCACAACACTTGAGAGCTTTCCATCACACTTTCTATTTGATCCCTTATGATGATGCTCTCCTCCTCTAAACTTTTCCCATGTCATTATCTGAAAATACCCTTGATTGGTATAGTGCCCTCCCCACTCACTCTATTGTTTCTTTCTATTAATTGGCATAAACCTTTTTAGAACACTTTTCTGTAAACATATCTAAAAAGGTCTCCATTACTGATTTATACTCCATCAAACATTTTGAAGATTAATCCATTATTGATTTTATTATTATATGGAGGGGCCTCATCAATCAACTCACCTTCCCCTTACCCCAACCTAAGTTAATCTAATTATTCTCTTAAGGATGTACCAAACACATTGCTCCAACTCTCCAAGTCTAAACCTTTATGACTTTTGATGAATCATTCACCATGGCATGTAAATTAGAAAACCATGTTATTGATTAAGGGAAATTGAAGCTTTGAAATAAAAATTCTAGTTTTAAATCCATTAAATCATCCTCCACCAAGACCATGAATCCAACTAATTCTAAAGTAAAATCATTAGAACACTTGGTCATTCTCAAAATTGTACCACCTCCAACTATCAACCAAACACCCCAAACCCATAATTCTTCCAATTGCCAAAACTGTACCCAAAATTAGGGTCCTTCAAAACCATTTACCCTAATTGGAGAATCCTATGCATTGGTTTCATATTAACTACTTAAATCCATTTTAATCCAACTTCCACCCATCAAGCCCCCTCAATAATTTGATACTTCTCATCCCCTTATTGGGTCGTATAATGAGAATGAACATTATGATCATCATCAGGTCATTGGACATGATGTTGATAGAGGTAATACCTTTAAAAGTATTGTCTAAGACATAATTTATAGAGGGAAGCTTGTGTTTGATAACCCAAATTCTCTTTCCAATCAATCTCTTGATATTTTCTAAAAACCTTTTCCAAATTATTCATCCTCAACCCAACATCATGAAAACAAGCATGAGTCCTCCAACTCACATGAGTCACATGTAATTAATGTCATCAGTGATGTGCCCACTATTGAAGAGGTAATCACCTCTATCACTCAAATAGATTAAGACAACTCACCATCTATTTCTTTAGAAAACTCGATAGAGGAATGAACTACCCCTTCCTCTTCTATGGATGAAACCATCATTCCATTTACCCCTCCTATGGTAGAAATACCCAAGGAGATGACCACTCCATCAACCATTTTAACCACTCCTCTAATCCAAGTTGAAGAGCCACCTAATTCCTTGGACAACTAAACCAAGGAAGGATCTATACCCACTCTTCCACTTGAAACCACTACCCTTACCTCTCTTATTATAGAACCATCTATACCTCCCTTAGAAACTATCTCTTGAAATTCAATCTCCTCATCTATCCAATGATCATCTTTGGAACCTTTCATTAAAAATAGAAACTCTAAAACTACTCCTTCCCCAAAGGGTTTTCACTTTGAAATTAATGATAAGAAATAATTCCCATTTATAAACCCTTTTCTTGGCTAGTTCAAAGTTTAGAATTCACCTCCCAACCTGACTTTGATAGAGCCACTTTTTGGCACCAGCTTGGACTCCCATATCAAAACAAAATTAAACCTTCCACTTCACTTGAGTCTACCCTTGATCTTGTTACTACAACTCCACCAACTACCCCTCATAAAATTACCAATGAACCATCTAAACTACTCTCATCCAAAATTTTCAAATCATCCTATGCTTCTTTCATCAATCCAATCAAAAATTTAGTGATCCTTCCTACACCTAATCCTACTCACCCTCCTTTGTGATTAGAATTAACCACATCAACCCAACCAAAGCTAAATCCAGTTAAGCCCATTAATAAGGAAGGGCTACTGAGGCCACAACCTCAGGTTAAGTCCATACCAACTCCTTCACATTTACATTCTATTTTTGGCCCACATCCATCTACCATTCCCATTACCTACTCTTCTTCCAAAAAACCATCTCCCTTTTCTCCACCTATAACAACCCAATCCTCTAGTTCATCCTCCTTCCTTACCAACCTTTCTTCATCCACTTTCCCATTTATTAAAGCTTCATCACCTGGACTCCCAATTCCTAAATCAATTGTAACTAATCCAATTCTTTCTAAACCATCAACCAAGCTCAATCTACCAACCATACCTCCTATCAAGAAATATTTTCCCAATAAGGTTCCTACCCCCAAAATCCAAACTCCACCACTTCCAGCATATTTTTCAAAATCCTATACAACTATTTTACAAAGGCTACTACAAGCTCCTGCTATTGGCTTACCACCAATCAAGCCTTTTGACCCCACTCACCACAAGTCAACCTGGTTCAATGACAATTTGATTTATCTTTATAATAAGACCCCTGAATATGATATGAAGAACTATAAAGCTCTCTAATCAATTTTCCTGGCTTTTTGGAGGAAGATGATTTGTTAGACAAACCTTCTTTAAGACCCTTGCCTCTTCTACCACCTATCTAATCCACCTACCAATCATCTACTTCTTTACTTCCACCAAAGAGTGAAGAAGAGGAATCAAAGCAAGCAACTGGTCCCCTTATCCATACCATTCATATGGGACTCAGTCTCAAGCCCAATAAAATTATAAGGGTAAATTTGTCTAATAGAATGAAAATGGAAAATCCAAGGTAACCATTCCATGGTCTTACCCTTCAACCCCTCAACCAACCAACCAAAACTAAGAAACCACACCTTCACCTTCACCCTCGCAACCATCTAAGCCTAAAATTTCCATTTTAGGATCTCCTTCTTCCAACTCATCTTCATTTGTCCAATGCTTGGTGTTAAAACAACTTCACCAAACACCAATAAAAATGAGTCTTTATGACTTAATTAGCACCTCACCCCAACACTATCAATCTTTAATTAAAAAACTACATTCTATATAGGTTCAACAAGATGATCCCCAACCTCTTACATCTTTGATCGGAGCCATATAACATGTTACCATGGTCACCTTTCAAGAATCACAAATTATGCCATATAATAATGAAGACCCTAATCCCCCTCTTTTCATCACTGCATGCATCAATAAAACATGTGTCAAAATAATTAGGATTGATGGGGAAGCAAGTATCAATATCATCTACTCCAACACTTACGATCAACTCTAACTACCTAAAAACATCATGTTTGAAAGCTTAGTAATTTTTCAATCATTCAATGATACTTTGGCCACCACTCTAGGAACAATTGTTATCCACATTCGTTTGGGGCCTTGTATTATCCCTAAACTATTTTATGTTATAGAGGGCAAGTTTCAATATAATGTGTTACTTAGTCACTCTTATATTCATGATATGGGTTGTGTCCCTTCTACCCTTCACTGATGTGTCAAATTTGAGCATGAGGTACAAGTCATTACAATAAAAGCTAATATGAGTCTCTTTGCTTCTTGTAATATGACATATCAACCCAATGATGTTCTCATTCCACCTCCATCTTCTTTACAACTAACCTCTAGCCAAACCACCACATCAATCCAAGCAACCAACACTTATGTCTACAACCATGATGAAGCATCCACTAGTTCAACCATCTCTTCATCTCAAATTCCAATCTAAGACCCTTTACAATCCACATTTCAATGTCTCATGCTTGGGGAATATCAACTTTTAGATTTAGATGCTTTCCCTTTTCTATACAAATTTGGAAATCTCCAAAATGATCCATCTTATGATCCCAATATTGGTAACCTCATCGCCTTTGGCCTTCCCAACAATAGAACATATTTCATCTATGGGGGACTTGATAAATCACTCCTTGCTCCCACCACCATGCCATACATTTGGCCATTCATTTCCAATTTTTTTTATCTTAGCAACCTAACCTTTGCCTAAATGTACCTTCATTAGTGTGCTTGGAAAGGTTTTGGTTTTGTCCTTTATGAACAAGGACCTCATTAACCTCCCATTATCAAAACCCAAAAACCTCATGAGTTCTTTGGCCTTGGGTTCATTCCCTCGAAAGAGCTCACATCACCAAAACGCATCACCACTACTACTGAAGAACCTTCATCCTCTCCAACCCCATCTTCACAATCTAGAGATACCAACATCATCCCACCTAAAAAAAAAGTTATCAACACCATTAGTTTGGGCACCCTAACTTATTGAATGGATGGCCAGACCAAAACTATTCCTCTCATCCACCCTGAGATGATTACATACAACTCAACTACCATTAATACCATCCAACGTCAGGATGATAATTCCATTATTACCTACCTTGGTACAGGGGACTCTTCCCTTGAAAAATCCCTTCTCCCTAAAAACAAAATAATGTTAAATTAATCAACCATAGATGTTAATTTGGGAACTCAAGAGGATCCTTGTGTCATCAAAATTGGCCAATCTTTAAACCTCAAAGAATAATGAGACTATCCATGTATTCTCTGGGACCATAGCATAGCATTTACTTAGTCTTATCAAGGCATTCTCAGTATTAACCCTTTTATCACTCTTCATAACATTCTTACCCATCCTAAAGCTAAGTTATTTTGGTAAAGATTCATCATATGAACCCTCATATAGCTCTTCTTGTTAAAGAAGAACTCTAGTGCCTTCTATCCTTTAACTTCATTCAACCCATTGATTATATCAAATGGGTTTTTAATGTTGTTCCCATCACCAAACCCATGTGAGTCCTTTGCCTCTACATTGATTTTCATGACCTTAACCTCACCTACCCTAAGGATGACTTTCCCCTACCTAACATTGACCAACTTGTTGATCTTATTGTTGGCCATGAAATGTTATCCCTCATGGATCGTTTTTTATGATACAACCAAATCCTGATTGCCCCTCAAAATCAACACAAAACATCTTTTATCACCCCATGGGGAACTTTTTGCTATTGTGTCATGCCCTTTAGTCTAAAGAATGCAAGAGAAACTTATAAGTGGGCCATGACTTATATCTTTCATGACCTCATCCATAAAATAGTTTAGGACTATGTTGATGATTTGTTGGGTAAATATAAATACCGCAAAGATCACCTCATTGTTCTCGCTATCATCTTTGAAAGGCTAATCCATTATCACATCAGGATCAACCCAAAGAAATGCATCTTTGGGGTTTTATTAGGAAAACTTCTTGGTTTTATTGTTTCCCTCCATGGTATTGAAATAAACCCCACAAAAGTCCTAGCCATTTTGGAAATGCCTCCTCCTACTAACCTAAAATAACTTCAAAGCTTGCAAGGCAAACTTTAATCAATTTGCCACTTCATTTCTCAATTTTTTTATCATTTTTATCCTTTCCACCACCTCCTTAAAAAATAAACATCCTTTAAATAGACCAAAGAATGTCAGTAAGCCTTTGATGTAATCAAGGAGTGTCTTCTCTCTCCACTAGTCCTTATTCCCCCAAAAGAGGATAAGCCCTTTTATTTATACATATGTACGACTGATCATTCCTTGGGAGCTATTCTCACTCATTATGATGACCAAAATAAGGAGTAGGTCATTTATTATATCACCTACACCCTCATTGACTCTGAAAGCTAATACACCCATTCTCAAAAACTTTACCTTGCCTTAGTTTTTGTAGCCTCTAAACTTCATCATTATCTTCTTAACCACAAAACTTATGTCATTACTAACACTGACCCCCTCAAGTATATACACTCTAAGCCATATCTTAACCAATGTATGGCTAAGTATTTCATGCTTTTAGCTAAGTTTGATCTTGAGTTTCTTCCACAAAATTTGATTAAAGGATAGGTCATTATAGACCAACTAGTTGAAGCTCCTCTCCCTGATAATCAAACTCACCCTCTTACCTTTCTAGATGAGTCTATAACCACTTTTTCTTTGAAAGAACCCACATATCAAATGATTATGTATTTTGATCGCTCTAAATGTAAAAATGGTAGAGGTGATAGCATAATCCTCGTTCCCATTAATGGAGAACCTCTTCTCCTTTCTTTCAAACTTGATTTCAAATGTAATAATAATATAGCTAAATATGAAGCCTTGGTCATAGGTCTCCAAACCACTCTTTCTTTGGGAATTAAAATAATTATCATCTTTGAAGACTCTCAACTTATCATCAACGAAGTCACAAGACTTATCAATGTAAAAGTGATGTTCTTTTGAAGTGAAAAAAAATTGTCAGCATACTTTTAGCATCATTTGACCACTACACTATCTAATTAGTCCCTTATTCTACCAACAAATTTGTAGACACAATACCTTCCCTTGCATCCCAAATTCCATCTCAACCTACTGAGTCTAAATTGTTTATCACCATCCACCACTTCATTATGCCATCTTACCTCAAATCTGATCTTCTTACCATTTATCAGATAGAAATCTCACCTACAGACATTTGGTATGACTACTTTAACATCGATGTCCTCCCTTATGATCTTTCAAAAAATGCTCAAAAATCTTTCATGCAAGGTACCTCTCACTACTTCATACTAGGGGGAATTTTATATAAATGAGGCTTTGATGGTCTCCTCCTTTGTTTCCTTCATAGCCATGAGGCTTATTACACCATTAAATAAGCCCATGATAGCTTCTATGGTGGGCACTTTAGTGGTCTAGCTATTTCCAAATGCATTATTCATATAGGCTACTATTGGCCCACACTCAATTAGAATTATTGTGACTATGTTAAGAAATGTGTCAAATGTCAACAACATGCTAACCTTCATCATTCACCTCCTCATGGTCTTCATGTATCAATTGACTTTTAGCCCTTCTCACAATGGGGTCTTGATCTTATCAGAAAGATCAATCCACATTCCTCATAATGACATTAATATATCATCACTTCCATGGAATATTTTACCAAATGGGTCGAATCCATCTTATTAATCTCAATCAAAGCTAAAAAAATCTTTGATTTCATCAACCACCACATCATCTACCACTTCATTTTTCCTCATAAAATCATCATTGATAACAAAAAATCTTTTAAGAATAAAAAGGTCCAAGATCTTTGTGATGCTTTCAGTATTGACTTAAGCTTCTCCTTGCCTTATCATCCACAAACCAATGGATAAGTCGAGGCTTCTAATAAAACTCTCATAAAAATGCTCACTAAGGTGGTTAGTGCTTCAAGTAAGGACTGGCACCACCATATCCCATTTGCTTTATGGGCTTACTATAATAGTATCCAAATTGCCATGGGAACTACACCTTTCTCTCTCATCTTTGGAGCTGAGGTAGTTCTACCTCTTGAAGTCCAAATTCCATCCCTTCACATATCCTTGCATGAGATTATTTCTAAAAGTTACTATAGTTAAGAATGCCTTACATGCTTAGAACTTATTGATGAACATCACCTTACTCTTAATCACCTTTACATTTATCAACAATGTATCAAGTAAGCATATAACAAATAGCTAAAGATATGAGATTTTAACATCAAAGACCTTATCCTCAAAGAAAACCAACATGTCACTAACATGGAGAAGACCAAAAAAGGCAAGTTTACTTTTGACTAGTTAGGACCTTACATAATAACCCATAAGTATGGATCAGATTCTTATTGCTTGTCTTCTCTTGAAGGCCAGCTAGAACCTAAACCCATTAATGCTTTACATTTTCATCTCTTTTATTATTAAAACAAGTATCAAACCTAATTCCATTTCTAACATGAGTTCATCCCATTAGATCATTAACCTTATTCCACCTCATTTCTTTTCTACCACTTTTAGGATCAATTGATTATATATAACTGTGTGATTCCTCCATCACAGTCATAGCCTAATCCTAAGTATGGGTACTCCACTCTACCCATATCATGGTTCTTATGGATACTTTTCATCTTTTAATAGATGGAATCCCTTGGTCAATTGTTTCTTAGAACCCCTTCCTCTAACAAACCTTCTATGCCTAGGTCTTGCTTCTACATGGGTAGACCTTTCAAACTTAACTAGACTTTTCCATGTCTAATTTCAATTTAAAACATATCCATATATCCAAATAAATGATAGATTGCTCTCTCAAAGGATAGCTTCCTCATCAAATCAAAAAAAGCTTAAAATAGACTACTCCCTTGAAGGATAGCTATGCACAATAAAATCTTAGACCACTCCCTTCAAGGATGGCTAAATAATATTCATTAGAATCTTCCCACATTGATTAGCTTCAACAACTTTAAATACAAATCAAAAATAATAAGCACAATCAATAAGCCATAATCAACGCTTATATCTGCCATTTGTAGACTTCTCATATCGATCAGTCTACCTATTTATCTAAATTAAGCCATAATCAACTCTCATATATGGCATGAGTAGAGTTCCCATGTTGATTAGTCTACCCATTATAAGTATACAAAATGCATGGACTTATCTACTAAGGTTCTTTGGTTTCCTATGGAAAATCCAATGACTCCACTCCAACATTTACACCCTTATCTATCATCCACATCCTAATCACACCTAAGTGACTATGAGCTTATTTGGCATGAAGTGGTCAAGATACATATTTTCTTAATAAAGCATGTTCTTGTGAAGAATTTTATGGGTTTGTGTTCACTATGTCAATTCATCTAGAGATTCTTATGATTAGGTTCTTGCTAGCAAAAGGCACCATGTTTCCTTTCTTATCCAAAACAAGTGAACATGAACATTTCTTTTTCCATACAAACTATCATTTTATATCATCATATCCATTCACAAAGCATAATGCATACAATCATCCTAATGTTAACATTATCTTATAACTATCTTCATCATTCAACTCAAAATTAACATCATTCCCAAATGACATAACCAACAACATTAACATAGCATAACATAACATGATCATTACTAACATAATAAACATCTTCATCAAAATTCTCGTCATAATTAAAATAATATCATATTCAATAAGCTCATAAAATCATAAAACATCATCATAATCCATAAACATTAACATCATAATCAATGACCTCATAACATTTAAAACATTAATTACATCATACAAACATCATTATCATAATCAAATCACAACATCATCCTATGAGCATCATATCATAAATCAAAATCACATGCCTATACTATGCAATATCATAAGTCTCATACATAAGCATTCATGAATAACATAAAAATCATCTCAATCATTTAAAACATATATACATATATATATAGATATATATATATATATAAGTATCAACAAATATACATATCTCTCACTAATTAATACATCTCACATCTTGGCATGCATGTCGGTGTTAAAATATCAAAATAAATCACATGATATCTTTGTTCATGAACCTAGATCACTTGAACCAGAACCACAAGCATTGGCATCTAGTGGTGTCCCCCTAGAGTATCTCCCTATCGACCCATTGCCATCACAGAGTGATCTGGTTCTACAAGTGTTGGTCCACCTACCAAACTCACCTGGTACTCACCCCACCTTAGCTCATTAGGACATTATGCTAGCACAATGCCCTCATAGTAATGTAACTCTTGTATGGTCACTAGATATCTAGCCTGTATCACAAAACTTGGGGGTTCCACTACTGATCTACTATCCCACTCTAGAGAGTCTCTCTCTTATGTCACCAAATCAAGTGAGACCCTTACTTGGTCCTACTCTCCTATCAATATGGTAACCTACCCCTATAAAATGGCCACCTAACCCTATAAATTGGTGACATGTGCTTGGGCCTAATCTCTCTACACTTTCACTCCTCTCATATGGCCTTGAAGAGTGTAAATTTATCCCTGTAACATGATCATCTGAGCCTATGTTATTTCTAGTACCATTGCCTATAGATCACCTTGTGTTGGTCTCCTTGTTGGGTTAACATCCATACGCCACTAGCCTCCATCTCCCCAACTAAAATACACTACTATATATCTACCTTGAAACTACATAGGATAATCCATGGTAACACTGGCATTATCTCTTATCCTATCTAGAAGTTCCTCATAATCTAATACCTCCTCCTATGGCAGTGGTTCAGGCAATAAAAAAACTACCTCTTTTCTCTTATACTAAGGAAAATTAGGTAGAATTCCCTACTATAGTCTAAACTATCATCATACTCTCTCTATAAGGATGAGCTCTATCTCATCATCTCATCTACCATATACCCATCTCTAGCTTTGTAATGTGTATGTATGCCTCATATATCCATCCATATAGGCCAAGTCATATATGGCTTCCATACTATATCACCGAGTGATAGACTCTCCAAAGCACCCTAAAACTACTCTATGTCCCTCACACCACCACCAGCTCCTATGATCACACCACCTCTCTTCCATCATAAGAACCCAACCTTATAATCTATTGGTAGATACCCATCCACAAGTAGGCCCAAAGGTCTCAACACATGTATGTGCTCATATTCCCAATAGTGAAGCATGAATCTAACACTAATGCCATAGTACTTGTGAACTCTAAAGTCCCATAATTCCCTATAAATTTGAACTATATTACTTGCCCCCATTTAAATATGATCTTTCTAAACATCAACTCTATAAAAACCCTTAGCAAAACATAGGGAAATATCCATCCTACTAAATCAAGCAAGGCATAATAAGTCATAGCCAGTTGTATCATCATCAATAAATGTCTCTCTCCATGAGCCCTCTCATATAATGGTTTGATGTTGAAACCACCTACATGAAACTATGCATAGACTCTATGTCCTCTATACAACCAACCCATAAAATAATTTACCTTCTCCCCCTCTATGTGGTGGGTAGGATCTCTATAGATAGGTAGACATGTAATCCTATGAACATATTCTAACAAGATGCTCATATCGCTAGTAGGTAACCAAAAGGTGTTAGTTACCAGATCTCATCTCTTGATGAGTGTAACTATCATGGTAGCATCTCTTGGTAGGTTCTGGTAGTGATGCATTACTCCAAATCCCACTACGTCTATATGACACTAGTCCTCTATAGATATAGCATCCTATAACTCTATAAACATCATCAAGACTTGATCATACAAATAGATTAGCCTACAAATTAATCATACCAATATTTATGTGATAAATATTCCCTATTTACATAATAATTATCCAACCTTACCACACTCTTATTCCATTCAACCCTACACTCATCTCTAACCACAAATATTTACCATCTACCTACTATTAATCTAATCCTCTTCATACTATTAACAATATTTCACATATTGTCTCTAATAATAAATATTAATATAAACTTCAATCAAAAACATACCACTCATATACCTTTCTCTTTAACCATCAATGGTCTCCTCAACTATCGATGGTCTCCTTGGGGATTTTTGTACCCTTTAGTTGACCATCACTAATCAAGTTAAGCACCGACAGTCACTCTTTATGATCATCGATGGTGATCCTCAACCCCCAACCTCCTCTATAACCTCCTAATCTATCCCATAGCTCCCTTCTTACCATTTTTTAAAATCCCTTTATACCTCTACATACCCCTTTCCAGTCTCAGCCTCTACCCACATTCCCCTAAATCATCATACATTCTAAAAACCCTAGGAGAACTAAACCCTATAGAATCTTCTACTAGCATAGTCTACCACTCACATGCCATCACATCCAATTATTCTAATTTACAATCTATATCAATTTAAATAAAAAAAAGTAAACCCTACCTCATTCTGTGAGATGTGGTGATATCTCAGTCCATGCCTAGCCACTTACCCATGAGCCTCTCTAGTATCCATCTCAAGCCCACTGTCACTCTGACATAGTACACTCCTCTTGACAATTTCACACACTCATATGAACTCTCTAAACCAATGATCAGATTGGATAGCACACAAAGTTCTCAAAGTCATAAATGAGGACAAAATGGGCCTAGTTGACCTTTTTATCATGGTTTTAGGGTTTTCTACCTAACCATTGATAGTTGCTTAACCATCATTTATTGACCCTAACCATCACCGATCATACCCATGCGTAACCATTATCAGTTACCTAACCATCATCAGTTACCTTTTACCATCATTGGTTGAGGTCTAACTTCATTTTACCCACCTTTTCTCCTCCTTTCTTTTCTCTAACCTAAAAACACATTCAATAGGGGAAACCCATTCTTTACCACACCTTGACCTATTTTGGAGTCACCCTCTCCCTCAACCTAACAAGAACTACATATGGACTAAAGTCCATGGTGGATCAATTATCCATGGGACTATGTAGGTAGCATCTTCTTGCCTAGTACATTAGGTGTCAACTTGACCACCCCCTACCCACCCAACCACTTGGCTCATTTACCTTTACCCACCCTGATGTTGGTACTAATTTTCATACCTTATAGTGACCTTACTTTGGTCATCATGACTACCTTGACTAATTTTTCCCTATTAAATTTTTATATTATGCACTACCCAATTCATGACTTGACCGATTATATTTTTCTTAAGAGTACTTCCTACCCAAGATACCTGAGTAAAAATTGACCATTTATAAGACACATGATAAGTGTGACCTGATGAGCTCTGACCAATGTTAGGGACTGGTTACCTTATCACTAATCATATCACCTGACCTCATTTTTACCAACATGGTAATGTTAGTCCTTTCATGATTTTGACTATCACAATTAGTTGCATTTTGTGTGCATACTTACATCTCAAATGCCTAACCTCATGACCTTTATTATACCTTTTATCAAACCCTAACCCAATTCAACCTTCACCTTATTAACTTTTGGTTTGAGGGGAAAACATTACTCTCCTCCCATACTCAAGTCAATCAAACCTAGATAAGTCAGCAACTCATTTTTATTTTATGGCTTATTGACCTAAATCTATATAAAAAGGGGCAAAATGTAGACACTTAAAAACCACCCCTTGACTAATATTCGATGTCACCTCACCTTTGACCTATTCTCAACCTGAGTTAGCTAATTTACCTAGTTAACTCACCCTAGTCACTTAATAGTACCTAGGCACCCTTATTTAATAAACATTTTTAAACATGTTTATTTTGATCCATTTCAAACCTTTTACTTTTAGGGTTTGACCATCGACGGTTGGCCTAACCCTCGATGGTTAGGTCTCCACCCAAAAAAAATAGCTAGCTATAGGAAAGGCATGTATAGATAAAATGGAAACTTTCCCATGTACACCTCATAGCCTTATTTCCCTTCAAATTGGTATATTTATCCTCACCCAAATTGGTAAATTTCTCTTTCCTCATTTAGTAAGTTTATGTTATAAATACAGGGCTCTTGGAGGAGTTAAGGGTCCAAACTTTGCATCCAAAATATTTTGTTTTCTTTGTGTAGGTACTTAGCATCCCAAAACTCTATGTGAAATTTTAAGGTTCAAGTATTATTATTCTACCCAAATTTATTCATGTTTTTCAATATCATTCACTTAACATCACATAGGTACCCTCCTTTTATTTTTAGTGTTTTTTTCCTTATCTAGTTTTTATACCTTGTTTTACTCACCTACACACCACCCCTCACCCCAACTATCCATACTCTAACTCTTGCCCATCAGCCATTTCATCTTTATCTCCATCCTAATTTCACAAAATTCCATAGGCAAAAATCATTGATTGTAGTAACCATCGTTAGTTACCTAACCATCATCAGTCAAACCTAATCGTTATCGATCACACCCAATTGTCGATGGTCACTATCAAAAAAATAATAGATTTTTATTTTTTTCCCTTTTCACCCATTCAAAACCCCTATTTATATTCTCAACCTATCTACAGACCCTACCTAGACCCTCTGAACTTAACCTTGGTACACTTATGCATGGTATTGACCTGTCATGCCATATCTTCTATCAAATAGGTACATTATTTTTTTTTTTGCATATTTACTTTCTTATCATTTGAATAAAAGTATATTTATTATATAATTTTTGATTTAATTATATTAAAAGTGGATTTAAAACCCCCTAGAAATCCATATGATTCTTGGATCTAGCATACACTAGGCAATCTACTCAACCTACCATCTAACAAATCCCTTTCTAGTTTTCTTATGATTTGTAGGTTATCCTCCCTAGCCAAAGAGGAGTTACCACATTCATCTGGATCAACATGTGTATTATACTAGGTATTCATTTACACACCTTAATATTCACTTTCTTTTATCTACCTTTTATACCAATGAAGGAAATAAATTGAAACACAAATAAGTGGAAATCAACACTTCTTGAACTTTTATCAAATGTTGTAAAGTCTTAACCAACAAAAATGAGCACAATATGATGGAATACAACCTATTACACCTTTTCAATAACACATTAAATCCCAAAATTATAATACATATTTTATACTCTTTCTCCAAAATTATTGAAGGAAGCCTTAGATCACATTAAACACTAAGACTACCTTATAAGACAAATTGAGCCTTCCCAACCTAATATTAGTACATGAATACTTATGAGCCCTAAAAAAATCATGATACTAATGATGTTGTCTCTGATACTTATGATTCTAAGAGAACCATCCATGATGTTATGTCAAGAAGCTCTAATAAAATGACTCTCTCCCCACCTATAAAGGGAAGCCCCTTACAGCAACAGCATCCTCCCTCATAAGTCAAAAATTATTAAATCCATCTACATATTTCCCTAGATGAGATAGTCAATTCCTTCCTATACCCTCACCTAAATATATTAATCTTTCATGTCCTAATTCTCATTGGTATGTTCCTGAAAAACATTGTTGGTTTCACATAAATTGTGGTCATTCTCATAAAACTTATAAAAAACTTAGACATCTAGCTTTTGATTTCTTGTTTGATCCAAACCATGATTAGAGAACATCACCAAGATATGATAAGCTAGATAATTATCTTCACTTCAAGGTAAAATGTCAATCACTTCACATCTATTCCAATATTATTTCAAATCATACTCAAATTCAACAAGCTAATAATAAAAATAAAACCTCTTCACAACTAACCAAAAATGTTTTTAAATCCATGGTTAATCCTTATTCTTCAAATAATAAGGAAAACTAAGTGAACATGAATAAAATGAAGTTTTTTATTTACCACATCAATCTTTATCCTCTTAATCCTCACATTTTTTATCCATATTATAGAATAGTTTAGGATTATCACCCACATAATTTTTTTACTATTGGATCTAATAAAATCATCACTTTTGTACTTTTTGATATCCCAATTATATTAGCCACCATGGTATAATTCTCAGTTGATCATATTGTATCAATGAACTTGGTACTATTCCTTGCATTCACAACTATATTTTATAGCTTGGTATAGTCTATTTATTTGACCATTTTGATCCCTACTATATCAGCCATTTTAGTACAATATTTTCTTTCCAATTTAGGTCTAACATTATTAGCCAGCTTGGTATAATAACATTTGCCTAAATATGCCTTTACTATATTGGCCAAGTTGATATAATCTACTTTTTTACCTAATTTTGATGGTATTATATCAGTTAAGTTGATGATGTATGTTTTTGACATTTCTATGTCCCCAGTGACATCGACCAAGATGATACAATTAGTTTAGGATATCTCAACTTTACTAGTGGTGCTAAGACAATACACTCTAACTCCAAATCAGATTCAATTGGGTTTAGTTTATTCTATATTTAATTATCTTCATAATTCTATCCCTCTTTTGTAGTATTGTTTATCTCACACTATGTTTTATGAGTGGGATCCTGTATAACTTTTTAGACTCCTATCTTAAATTTATTTTCTTGATCTTATGAGAAATTTTTCATGGCATCAAAATTATCTTATGCATATTTTATTTGATATGAGAATTCTTTGAGCAACACCTATAGGTCAAGAAGCTCAATTTCCTTGGTTCAAGGAAATCATCTTGAAATAATGTAAAGAGATGTTCATCTATGTCAATTTCACTACAATATGTATCTCTCTTATTACAATTTACTAGCACATCTATGATCCCTGACAAAATCATTTTTCATGGAAATAACCTTCTTTTGTTTAATATCATCCAATTTGGTGATATATTAACCAAGTTATCCTTGATAGATGAAGGCTTCGACACTTGTGTTGCCTCCTTAAAATTCATTAAAAGTATTAGGATATTTTGAATGCAACTTTAAGTCTACCCAAAGCACATGCAAAGTATATGATCAAAGATAAATATCTCCATTAGGTTTGTTTGGATTCCTATCATGGTACCACCTATTATGGTTAGATTTAAGCTCATGGTATTTAATTTTCCTCTATATTACAAAAAATATCATTTTCCTTTGGACTTATCATATGAGGGCCATGACCTCTTCTTCATGCTAATGCATGAAGTTTCCTTACATTGGTGTCATTAAGTAGGTATAAGGTGATACCAACACTTAAAATTTTGAACAATTCCAAGAATGTGGTGTCTATAAAATCTCAACCATTAAACCTTTACCTAGCATATAATTCCATGAGTATCACCCTTTTAATTATTCTATCAACTCAAACTGGGGTTATAGTGGTAACCTTGAGCTTGTGGCTAAAATTCTACCCAACCTCCTTGATTTTGATGATGATGAGCCTGATGAGATTAGTTTCAAAATCAAAACATCATACCTTTATTCTACCATCATCACTCAATTACCAACTACCTAGTGACCCCAATCTCATAAGAAGCCAACTGAAAAGTTTCCTACTTATGTTGCTATTTCTAACAAGCCTCCTTCCCATCGATATTCTAGTGACATAGTGGTTGAATCCTAACATATATCTCACCAATTTTTATTATGAATATGTTTACACCTTAGATGACCTATACATTTTTAACTACGTCTAATCCAAGGATGCAAAAATCCATTCTTATTATTCCTCTTTTCAACATTCCTATCAAAAATCCTCATTTTATTCTAGAATTAATTTATTTTTCATCCTTCAACCCAGCACTCCTCTTCCTTTCAAATTTATTGATATCATTCCTTCTTTGATTGATGTTGATAAGTTTGATATGGAGTGAGTTTTGACTTTTGCTTCACATGTATTTCTAGTTATCTTTGAGCATCTTCAAAGAATGTTTGATATTTGATCTATGACCATACCTTATCATTTCAATATTATAATCTGAGTCCACTTCATCCATAGATGTTAGCTACACTCATACAACTAGTTCCTACTACTTTCAATCTTGTGGAGGCTCTACCTAGTATAAAACCACTTACTTCTACTCCATTTGATGATGATGAGTTTATTCGATGAGATTATAGATAGGTGCTAATATGTTCCTCCTTATAGGTTGGATATGGTACCACACCCATCCATCCTAGAGGAATATCAATATTTTGAGTTACATAATGTTTTTGGTCATTCAACTTAGGAGTGTAGAGCTTATTAGTGATTTTTAGCATAATAAAAGTTGAAAGGCCTAGCACCTATAATAGATAGTCCATCACCTCGATATTGTAATACCAATCACTTTTATTGCTTTTATAGGACTAGAACACATTATTTAAATAAATATCATGACCTATGACATCATATATATTTTTTATCTCGAGACCATTAATTCTCCCCTTCAATCAAATACATCACCTCTAAAGATTATATCTACTTATATCCCTAAAAATATAGAGGTGTATTATATTTTACACCAATGTTATACATATTCTAAAGATAAATGTAAAGTCATTCATCATCACTTCAGATATTTTAATAGGTCCTCGCCTCAAGATTCCTAATAGTGTTCACATGGTCCACCTAGGATGAAGGAGCATCCTAAAAAGCTCATGGTTTTTAACTTATATTGTGGTACCACTTCCTTTTTCAACCACAATATAATACTATAATAATCCCTTTAAGTTTTATTTTCTTCTAAATGTAGATATAGTTTGGACCCACCAATCATCACATTCTATAACAATCCATTAAGTTTTATTTGCTTCCAAATTTATATATAATTTGGACCCACCAATCATCACATTCTATGTATGGTCTTCCCATTCCAATAAGGTAAGATAATTCCATAAAAAAATGTTATATCCTATTTTCCAAGTTTGATCAACTTATTATAAAGTTGTGACCTTGTAGGCTCTTCTTAATCCTTTTATCAAGATTATTATTATGAGTCTCAAGAGTATCTAATTTCTTGTTCCTTGTATACCTCTATGTCATAATCAAATACGTTTAACATGAATAGGTATAAACAATCTCAACACATAATTGATCCAAAAACAAATTAGGAGAAGAAAGAGAAAGCATAACTCTTATATGATGGAGTCACAAAGAATATTGTTTCACAATATTACCTCTCTACAATATCACCTCAAATTTTCTTTATATACATAATTCCATGGTATTCTAAGACCTCATTTAAATTAATATCATTTTATGATGACCTTTAGCTAATTTATTTCATTTTATTTTGAGAATTATAATATTTTAAGTATGCATAGTCATGCTTCATCATGCAAACTAGTAATTATTCTATATTATAAGTTTTATTTGTCTTAATAAAACATGAATTCCTTAATTCATTATAATATGAGTTATTTAATTTTCAATTAATTCTTAACCATCCTTCATTTCTTCATATTCTCACGCATATTATATTTGAAGGAAAATAATACCATTTTCCCCATTGAATTTCATCATACATAAAAGTTGTAAATCATGAATTAATAATATATAATAATATATTTTTATATTTCACATGGAAATAAACTACACTTCATATAATTTAATTTAATTTGTGATTTATTTCTTATGCATGAAAGTATAAACTAGATTTTAACTTCAAAAACACATTAATGGCATTGTTATTATGACACATGTATGACAACTCCAAAATTTTATAAAAATCAATTCACACATTCATCATTATCTTTCTAGTATGATAATTTTAACATTATCACAACCTAACTCAAAAATCATGTTATAAAAAGGTGATTAATTGATGTAGGTTAAATGAAGATGTCATGATCAAATTACTTTATTTACAAGGATTAATGCTTCTTCTATTTATCTCAAGACTTTATCTACAATTGTTACTATCTCATGATCTCACAACTTAAATTTAAAAGAAGAAGAGAAACAACAAAAGAAGAATTTCCTATAAGCATTCAACTTATTGACATTGTAAATTAAAATTGTACAGGCTTAAAAGGCATGCAATCATTAACCCATGGTCAATGTGGGGCATATCCTTCGCTTTGCATTAAGAATAAATATAAGTTCAATGTTTGGCTGCATTTATTTGATTCATAGATCCTAATGTGTGTTCTAATCTATGACCAAAAAAAAGGAAGTGGATATTTGGACTGCACCAGTGAATAAAACAAAGATGAGGTTTAAGTCTATGAACATTGAACATTAAACACTAGAGCATGGTGCTTTAGAGGTCATGTGTGAAAATTGAATGGTTTGTGTGTTTTTATCTATAACTACAAAAACATTAGGTTCTCAACACACTCATCATAATATTTACACTATGTGCTTTGATGGGTTGGAGTTCCATCCATGTATTCTTTGGTAGAGCTTATCTTAGACCAAACAATGACACAGTGGTGATAATAGTGGTGTTATAAAATATATAATATATAGATTCTAAACCACTTGATAGAATATAAAATAAAAAATAGGTATATAAATGATTTTTTTTTTTTAAATTATTATATTGAGGTGCATGGGTAATAAAAGTGGCTTAGCCTTCCAAAGCTACACACAGTCTTTCCTCACTCCTTTTCATTAACAAGGAATCCTATTTTTTTCTAATTCTCTATCATTAGACAAACCACTTATATTTCTTGTCAAAATACATCCTCATCCCATCCTCTCTCTTTTTTTCAGTGTGAACTTATATTTATGGTTTTTATCTTCACTTTCTTGTAAAAGACAAAAAATTTTACTAGAGGGGTACACTAGGCAAATCTTTAATTATATTATGTGGATGAAATAAGTTTTAAACAAAGTTTTAAATTACTTTCAAACTCCTTTTGAATCTAATGTGGTGTATCCCATGTAAAAAAGACCCAATTTCCAACTAACTAAATTAAAAACATGAAAAATACTTTATTATTTCAAAAGTACATGGAAACTACCCACCAATTGGGTCTTTTACTAACATGCACAAAGTTATCATCACTCGAAGTATCCAATTGTTATGGCCTTGATAATCAAGCTTAATAATATTCACAAAATTAGTAATTGATACTTTTGTGAAGGTGATATATATGTTGAGACTAAAATTGAACTTAGAAATCAAAAACATTTTATTGGTTTAAATTATAACTATTATATTTGCTTCACTATGTGATCCAAATCTAAACCAATCAAGAATATTATCAGAGTTAACCACTAAGAATAATAGAATTCAAATCTTTGAAGTTATTTTAAAATCCTTTATACACTAATATTTAAATGTCAAAATAATAAGGTTTTCATCAATGTCCTTATTTGTTTTCATTTTTGGCCTCCTAGAAAAGAAGAAACTTGACAATTTGAAAAAGGTACCTTGAGAATGATGTAGGCCTAAGGAAATAGACGATTATATGGTTCAAATAATAATTTTTTTAATTTTTTACCTTTTTATTAATAATAATATTAACAAATTAGAATAAATAATTGTAATTTTAAAATTAATGATAGGTAGTGTTGACTAATTAAATTGGCCTTTATGTTGAGTACCCAATGACATGAATCATGATGGCCAATAGGGTAAACACACAAAACATATGTATAATGGGTTGGAAAGGTATAAAATATAAGGGATATCTACATTATCAATGAGGGGATAACACCACTAAAGGAAACATGTTACATTCTCCCCTCTTAAATAACCATCTTCATCAATGAAAGAACTGTTGGTGGTCCTAGGTTGCACCTTAGCTAAGCAAAGAGATTGTTCAGTTCCTCTTGCTCAAAACTAGTACAACATGGGACTGACCCTAGCCTATGGATCACCTAAACTTGGGTTAGACCTTTGTATAAGGCTAGATTCCTTTTGGATTTATCACCTAAACTAAACCTAATACTAATTCTTGCTTATAAAAGGGAGAGAGATTGACAATAATTCATAAAATCATATAAAATGAGGTGATGGATGAAATGTGTTGATCCTTATAATTGTAAAAGACACACTATAAGACACATTAAATACTATATAATATCACTTCATTCACTCTTTGTTAAATTTTACATAAGTATTTCACACAAATTTATGGATTAGCTATCAACCTAGCATGGGAGGGCAATCATCCACTTCCACACTAACCAACAAACTATGTATGTACTTAGAATGACTTGTGAGAACTACCAAAACATTGTATAAAGGTGAGAAAACTAAAACAAAGTTAAGGAAAGTAAATATTCACTTGAACACATCAATGAATTCATGGGGCAGTTCAATTCAGCTTGCAAAGAGAGGAATTTAGTCTTTCTTACATCAAACAAGAGTTATAATACTATTCTTTCTTGAATCCAGTCATGCCAAAGAGAGGGATTCATTTCAAGGCTTAGAAGCCTATATATATATAGTAGAATAGGAATGAGAAAAATGGGGAAAGATGCCTAGAATAATGGGGAAGGGGTCATTATGATCAAATTTTATAATCATCTGGCATTGATTCAGTTAGAATGGATCATCATGCTTAGACTACTTTTATAAAATGGCCATAACAACTGTATTAGTCCCTTTCCATCTATTTTTGGTCTACATCAGTGCTCTTTATGGTTGTAATGGTGGAATTAAGTCATTTTCAAGATAAATTCTAACATCTAATCCATTTACAATAGCTAGATCAATCTTTTCCAATCTCGTTTCAGTGTTGATGTCGTTACAGAAGCTCAATCAATCCATTTTTATCTTGGTGGTTTTGGTTGTTCCTCATTGGCTCCTTACTAGTTCATCTTTAGCATGCAAGAATGTAATAAAGGGGTCATGATCATGTTATTGGCTTTGGTGATGAACTTGTCAAAACTGATGTGTCTACCTCTGTGGCATCCCTTTGTAATATTGGCTTTGGCTCAACCTTGGCCAAGTTGGATTAGATATTTAATATTGACCCTTGATCTTGATCTGACTCCTTGAGATTATGACATTTTTCATTTTTACATTGATCCTCAAGATCTTTATATCTGTCTATTTGCTTCACATGCTCCATTATATTTCTTGGTATGAATGAATGTGAACTATAAATCTTTTTGATAGTTATTGTGGCTATGACACTTGGTAGGATCGCATTCATCTTTGAGATCCTTTAACTCTTTGACCCTTACTCACCATCAATCTAATTAGAATGATTAAATACACACCATTAGATCTACTTGGACCCATTGACCTAATAGTCTCCACATATTACTGATCCATCTAATAGGTACTCGAGATCTTGACACTTAGCAGGAGCTCATTCATTTTGGCCTTTTGACTCAATGCTTGTCATTGATCTTTGATGCATGATTAAACACTCACCATTAGATCTTTGAGACCTACTATCACTAAATATTACCTACTCACCATTGGATCTTGACCTTATCTCACAATATTTGGACACTTGTCACTCTCATGTTAATCCTAGGAATATTTGAACTTAAATAGCTATTTGTTGTAGCTTTATCTTGATGTCTGTGTAAATGTTTGACTCTTCTTGCTTAACTTTGAAGGCTTATCCCTATAGATATAAATTATACCTATTATCTCCAAATATTTAACCCTAGAAGAGCATGTTCAAGCCTATTCTAGATTTTGGAAACATTGGACTACTTCCAAGTGTGTGGGGCACCTATGGTGGAATAAGACCTCTAGGTTTGAAGGGGCTAGCTCCCTAGATATATCTTGATGTATTTATCACCTAATATAATACTTGTTTATGTGAAAAGAGATATGAGTTACATGAAAGTAAACTATTATAGTGTGGTGATACACCATGAACATCTCAATAATATTATCATACAAATGCACTAAGAGACAAGACTCACAAAACTAGCTTTTACCTCTTAGAGTACTCTAACATTAGCATTTCAAATGTGAAGGTGGAATACATGAAAGACTACTCAAGGTGAGTCAACCAAAGATAAATTTTAGATACTAAGGATACTTTTACACTTAAAAAATTGATTCATACACTTAACAACACTCCATGTGACTTGTTATAATGAAACAACTTGCATCAGACATGGAAGGATTAAGAGGAAGCAAGGATTGATATCAATCACTTGACTTTTCACTATACATCTGTTCACACACTTAAAAAAGATGGTTTGTAAGATAAAAACTAGATTGAATATATTATTTAAAAGTAAAATTACAATATAAAACCATTATATCTTTGCCATATTAGGTGTGGTCCCTTTATAATAGCCAAAATGGCTTGCATTTATAGAATTTGAGAAGAGAGAGAGAGAAGAATGAAGATGAAGAGTCTCAAGGACAAGTGTCTAAATGTTAATATAAGTTTAATTTCATGGAAATGAGGTGGAATATATATCAATAAACTGATTTTAAAATGTTTCCATCCCAAACTAATCACCTTCCTCACATGTGGCGTTGAAACTCTTCAACAAGCATCTTCAAGTCTTGAAACTCCTTGACAAGTGGCAAAAGGAAAGAATTTGATCATGAGATATCTTGAAAAGTTATATCTGCATCCTAAGGACACTTTCAAATCATCTTGGATCATCTCAAACAGATACATCACCTTAAATCATCAATCCCACTCTTAGGTGTCACAAGACCTCTTTGTCTCACTAAGCCTAATTTGGGCAAAATGGCTAAAATTTGTATTTAGCTCAAGTTGTAAAATATTTATTCATTAAATTATTATTTACATAATATTATACTAAAAAAAATCTATTTCTAACTATTAAACTCTCTTCAATACCCTATTTTCTAATAGAGCCTTCACTAGGCCTAGTCTTCTTGTAGCCTTATTTTTACACAAATCCACTTTTATAGGGTAATGTATGAACATTTAAGACTAATTAAGACCATTTTTTAGTACCATTTTCATTAATTATTATATTTTCCAAGTTTCATTTCTCTATATCCAAGGTAAGTGTACTTTTTGATCAATTAGTCCTCCTAATTAGGCCTCTTTAGCCTAGAAGACTAAAAAAAGCTCAAAAATAGCTCCCACACATGTGAAATATCCCAGAAAAAAATTATTCACCTTCACATGACCCATACCATTCTCCATATAAAATTTTATCCCCTAGTTCATTGTGTAAGTATGAGAACCCTGAAATGGCCAAAAGACTAGTCTAGGTCATTTTGCATGCTAGATAAGGAAAATGGATGTTGGGTGAGTACCAAGCTTCAAGTTGATTTTAAAATGATATATTAAGGTATATAACATATTTTACCAGAAAAATACACCTCATTATAACCTCCAAACAAACCTATTTACCTTGCATGCAACTTCCAACTCACCTTTTCTTCATTTCTCTACTAGGCCTAGTGAAGGCCTACTTGGTTTGAGCTATGTGCAAGGGATTCTTGACCATTTTGAGAATTATAAGAATATTTTAGTGATTCATATAATTCATATACCTTTTAAATAACTTAAAAGACCTTCCATAAGGTTCTCAAGGCTTCCCATCAATTTTTCTACACATTTTTGCACCATTTCCTTGTCTTGATGAAGTTCTGATTTTTTAGAGTGGCTGAGTTATAAGATAAAATAGTGATATATCCATATTACCTGGGAAAAAATGAGTATTTTTATAGTTTTAATAGGTCATAAGGACCATTTGTACCAAATTTCAAGGTCTGAATCTTCCGTTTGAGTCTTCAAACACTCAAATCTCTCCAAAAAAACCTAAAAACAAGCCTATTTCAGCATTTCTTCAATTTTCCTCATAGATGGTTTCCTCCATGCATATGTTAAATTTTCCACTTACCATAATACTTCAATTAATTCTCAATAATCTTAACAAATTTTTTCCAAGATTCCACTTTCCCTACTTCTCCAAATGGCACTCTCAACCAACTGATTTGGCCTTGAGATAGCATTAGGCCTAAAAGCATAAAATGAGAAAAACTGAGTTTTGATCTTATGAGACGGTGGTAGACACCTCTTATAGATTCAATGAATTAAGTTATACCATCACACTCTATTATATTCCTCCATTTAGTCCATTTGATTTACTAGTTCATAAATGACTATTCAAGCATGGCTCTATTTTAGCTCAATTTTGGCTCAGATGTAGCCTTCATGAGGAATTGACCTTGTTATGAGTGTGTTTCCTCTTTAATGATCATGTTCACCCTATATACACATTATATGAATCATATTCACCTCCTATATTAATTATATATTCCAACTTAGCTCAATGGAATAAATTTACCTCGCCATTCAGTCAATCTTCTTCTTGTAGTTGTAGCTTCTTTGAGAATTGTCATGGTTGTAGGTGATTTTCAATCTTCAAAGACACCCTTACTTGCATTAGACCTCATTATAAGTCTTGAGGCAATATTAACACTTCCCTTAGTCTAGTCACTTATGATATTCTTCAAACTAATTATGCCCAACCCACTAAGTTACCTCCTTAGAAATCTCAAATGATCTATTGATATTCTCTACAATAAAGAATCAAGTTTCCAAATGCATTCTAGCTTTGAAACCCTCATTTTTTCTCTTGAATGGGTGTCTAGATAATGAAATTATCTAAATACACCATGAACTCCTTCATTTCCTTACAATCAGGGACTTCTCCATGCCAAAGCAATGAATGGATTTCTCATAACATGCTCTTAAACTTTTATGACCTTTTCAAATGCTTCCATCTTCTAATATATGAATATTACATCTATTAGTGACCTATATCATCAATAAATGTTTATATAGGGTTTTATAATGATTTATTAGACTATTGGACACTTGTAAAACCTTTTATCTTTAAAAAAATCTCATCATTCTACCTAGAAAACTCAAAAATGGCTCCTATCACCATTGCATAGCTCAAAATGGACTGCCAACTTCCTAGAGATTGTTCATAAATATGATGGGATAAATCTTGAAAACAATTCTCAAATTTTGAAGGTGTACTATATTATAATACATTCCCAAAGTTTCAAGCTTCCACCTCTCTCTTGGTCATACCATCCTCTTAAAAATGCTTATGTGAGCTTGTGAAGGAGTCAATAAGAGAGATATTTGGTTTTTTGCCACTTATGACCTTGTAAATGCTATAAAACCCTTGAAATGGACCTAAAAACACCTATAGAATTTGACATGATCCTATACCTACATTTTCTCTCTCCTCTCACATTGAAATCTTCTTTACAAACTACCTTTTTCTTGAATGAAACTAATTTTTTATGTCTCCACAATATTTAATACATAAAATGACATAATTTTTTACCCTAAGTTTTGCATACTTCCCAAGGCATTAAAATAACTTTTTTTAGGATTTCATCACTATGGGGGCCAAATGGGCTAAAATTTTAAAAAGAGACTTACCTTAATATTGGCTAATAGACCTTAATAAATGGTAATAAGGTGTTTTAGGCCCAATTAGGTACCACCTAGGCATGCAATTACTCATAATAAGAAAAAAAATTAATATGGGTGGCCAAATTTAACTGGGATCGAATTTAGTCAACATTCTTGGTGATTTCTAGGGGAGGTATGCCAGTTATGCCTAAGACTAGTTGCCTAGTCCTTCCAATGTGCATGGAGTCATGAATATGGGAAAATTGAATTAAACATACCTTTTACTAAAATAAAACAATCTATTTGACCCACACACATAAAAGCAGAGATGCATACCAAACAAAGGGAAGGAAACACACTTGTGCTATGAAGCACTTAGGAAACACAAGACAAACTGAAATAAACACACTCTAATATGTACAAATTAAATAGAAATAACTGATCTTCCTAGATCAAAATGAAATTTTTTTATAACATCCTGAATTAAACTAGAAGGATGTGCAAGCTACAACTTAGGACTTGTTCTTGTTTGTTCAACACCTTGTTCATTTCTCATGGTGCTTGCATTAGTTTCATCTGGTTCTACATCTAACAACATGTGTTCAATGGCAATATACTCCTATTGATTGGTTTGAATGGAAACCATATCCCTTGGTTCAAGTGATTTTTCATTTATTTATGACTCATTTTGACCCTCACACTCAACCTTAATTTTTGTTGCAAGTGCCTTTCCATTATCAAGACTATACTCATTTTGAAAAGTAAGGTCTCCATCAAACTTTAGTGGTCCTAGCAGTTGAATGCATGGGAGAGGTTATTCAAAACTTAATACCTCTATTGGTACCTTGTATTCTTCATCTATCTTATGCATTTGATTATCTTGAGATGAACCATGCTTACCTTGCTCTTCAGACTCTTCAAACATGTGTAAATAGGATTGCCATATGACCTTGTCTTCTTGTTGAGGTGCTTTATGAATTTCAATAGGTTTAGCTGCAACATCTTCTTCAAAACTTTTCTCAAGATCTTCATGAATTGAAGATGCATCATTCAATCTCAAACAAAATTTATCAAGGTCATCTCAAAATGCCAACTCTTCATGATTAATAGAAAGGACTTGAAGTTTATCAACATTCTTACCAATTTCCTATGGAACATCATGTTGGTTAATGAGTACATATTCTTCATCTTGTGTTGAAATTTTATCATCATCATTTTACATGAAGCATGGAAATTCATCAATCCACTCAAGGTTTACTTCTTCTTGTCTTACAGCTAAATTATCTTCTTCTCCCAAAACCTCTATTTATTGTTCCATGTCATCAGTTCCTTCCTTAAGCTCAAAAACTAATCTACTAGGGTGAAGAGGTGTGCCAATGACAAAATCTTCATCATATCTAATTAAGGTATCATCTTAAATATGTTCAAGTAACTCATCTATGGTAGCATCATAATCCAACTTTTGAAGAGTCTTAGGAATAATCAATTGATTCTCAAGTTGTGAATGCAATAGAGAATAAGTACTAAATGGCAATCATCCAAGTACCATGTCAACCTTTGGTATGTCTTGAAATTTACGAGAAGCTCTAGCATGAGGGGTAGATGGAGAATTGGAATAACCTATGAGACCTTTTGAATTTCTCCCAACATAATTCTCCTTCTTCATAGTTTGCTTAGGCATAGGACCTTCCATCCTCTAAAGGTTACGCATGACATAGTTTGGGTTCTTGGTCCAATATGGACTACAATATGAATCTATGGCAATCTCTTGAGTAGGTTTAGTAATATTTGGAGGATACTTAGGAGTAGAAGAATGAGAATGATCAATGTTTGGTTTTCTTAGAGGGAAGAACTGTAAATGAAACTTGTTACATGGCTTTGAATCAATTTGGCCTTTCAAACTAGGCTTAAAACTAAAGATAAATTGAGACATATCATTGGACACTCTTTCCCCAATATTATCCATGAAGTCATTAGCTAAGAATAGAGCAAAGTATGGTTGAACATCTACAACTATTATATCTTGTGGAATTGCAACATTAGGATAAGCATGAAAATCAAAAGACACATATATGTTTTTCACAATGCCAAAAGTATTTACATCTTTTCCTTATAATTATAATTCAACTCTAGAAACAAACTCATACTACAAGTTCAACTCATCAGTTATTGCCTTAGGAATAAAATAATAACTTGCAGTAGTACCAAAAGCATAATTTTGAATCAAGACATTACCAATGATCATGGTGGTAATGAAATGAAAAGGAATAACCTCCTTGACTTGTTGAGGAACATGAGATTGATGTTGCATTACTTGCTACTATTTCAAAAGTTCTTTCAACTCCCTCAATTCACTTTTTAAACCCTCCAAATAAGGGTTCAACTCATTCTCATCTTGCTCAAACTGATCATTAGGAACAACAGGTTGGTAATAGGATTGAGTTTATTTTGAAGGAGGGTAGAATGGTTGGTATGAACCTTCATGAAGTGTAGTCTCTTGAGAGTAGCTTGTGGAGAAGCCATGAACACTAAAATTAGGATCATCTTAATAGGGAGGTACATACTGACTGGAAGATGAAGAGTACATATTATAATTGATGTTTTGAAGCACTAGGGATGCTTTCACCATTTAAAATCATTCAGAGTCACCATTGGTGCTTTGATTTCCTTTAGAGTCTAATGAGTTGAAGGATAGCACCAAGAATTCCTTCACTTGAATTCAATGGTCCCATTGGGCAATCCAAAATTGGTGTCTCTAAATATTACACCCTAGAAGAGCGTGTTTAATCCTCTTCTATATTTGAGAAACATTGGACTACTTCCAAGTGTGTGGGGCACCTATGGTAGAAGAAGACCTTTAGGATTGAAGGGGCTAGTTCCTTAGATATATTTTGATGTACTTGTCACCTAATTTAATAATTCTTTATGTGAAAATAGATAGGAGACTCATGAAAGTAAACTATTCTAGGTGGGTGATACACCATGAATATCTCCACAAGATTATCATACAAATGCACTAAGAGACAAGACTCACAAAACTAGCTTCTACCTCTTAGAGTACTCTAACATTAGCATTTCAAACATGAAGGTGGAATACATGAAAGACTACTCAAGGTGAGTGAACCAAAGATCAGTTTTAGACACTAATTATAATTTTAAACTTAAAAATAGATTCATACACTTAACAACACTTCATGTGACCTGTTAGAATGAAACAACTTGCATCAGACATGGAAGGATTGAGAGGAAGCAAGGATTGATATCAATCACTTGACTTTTCACTATACATCTCTTCACACACTTAGAAAAAATATTTTTTAGGATAAAAACTAGATTTTATATCTTATTTAAAAGTAAAAATACAATATCAAACCATTATAGCTTTGTCATACTAAGTGTGGTCCCTTTATAATAGCCAAAATGGATTGCATTTATAGAACTTGAAAAGAGGAAGAATGAAGATAAAGAGTCACAAGGACAAGTGTCTAAATGTGAATATTAATTACATTTCATGAAAATTATGTGTAAGAGAGATAAATAAACTAATGTTAATATGTGTCCATTCCAAACTGAGCACCTTCCTCATATGTGGCGTTGAAACTCTTCAACAAGCATCTTCAGGTCTTGAAACTCCTTAACAAGTGGCAAAAGGAAAGAATTTGATCATGAGATATCTTATATAGTTATATATTAATCCTAAGGAAACTTTTAAATCATCTTGGATCATTTCAAACTGATATATCACCTGAAATCATCAATCCCACTCTTAGGTGTCACAAGATCTCTTTGTCTCACTAGGCCTAATTTGGCCAAAATGGCTAAAATTTGGATTTAGATAAATTTGTGAAATAATTATTCATTAAATTAATATTTAAATCATATTTTACTTAAAAAATCCTATTTATAACCATTAAACTCTCTTCAATACCCCATTTTGCTCATAGAGCCTTCACTAGGCCTAGTCTTCTTGTAGCCCTAATTTTACACAAATCCAATTGAGTAGGGGAATGTAAAGATATTTAGGAATAATTAATACCTTTTTTTAGTAATATTTTCCTTAATTATTCTATTTTCCAAGTTTCATGGCTCTATACCTAAGGCAAGTGTACTCTTTTATCAATTAGTCCTCCCAATTAGGCTTAATTACACCTCTTTAACCTAGAAGACCAAAAATACTCAAAAATGGCTCCCACATGTGTGAAATATCATGGAAATGTTTTATTAACATTAACATGACCCATACCATTCTCCATATCAAATTTTTGGAAGTATGATAACCCCAAAATGGCCAAAAGACTAGTCTAGGTCATTTTGCATGCTAGATAAGGAAAATGGATGTTGGGTGAGTACTGAGCTTCAATTTGACTTTCAAATGATCTATTAAGGTTTTTAAAATCTTAAAAATTAACAATAAACCTCAGTATAACCTCCAAAAAAACCTATTTACCTTGCAAGCAACTTTCAACTCACCTTTTCTTCATTTCTCCACTAGGCCTAGTGAAGACCTACTTGGTTTGAGCCATGTGCAAGGGATTATTGACCATTTTTATAATTATGGGAATTTATTAGTTCTTCATAGAATTAATATACCTTATAAATACATTCCAAGACCTTCCATGAGGTTCCCAAGGCTTCCCATCAAGTTTTCTACTCATTTTTGCGCCATTTCCTTGTCTTGACGAAGTTCTAATTTTTTAGAGTGGCTGAGTTCTGAGATAAAATAGTGAGATATATCCATATTCCCTGGGAAAAATTGATTATTTTTATAGTTTAAAATTTCATAATGACCCTCTGTATCAAATTTCAAGGTCTGAATCTTCTGCATGAGTCTTTAAACACTCAAATCTTTCCAAAAAAAACCTAAAAACAAGCCTATTTCAGCATTTCTTCAATTTTCTTCATAGATGGTTTCCTCCATGCTATATTCCATGTAGATGAGAAATTTTCCACTTACCATAAAACTTTAATTCATTCTCAATAATCTTACCAAAGTGGTTCCAAGATTCCACTTTCCCTACTTCTCTAAATGGCCCTCTCAACCAAGTGATTTGACCTTGAGATATCATTAGGCCTAGAAGCATAAAATGAGAAAAATTGAGTTTTGATCTTATTAAAAGGTGGTAAAAACCTCTTATATCTTAAATTAATTAATTTATACCATCACACTCTATTATATTCCTTCATTTAGTCCATTTTATTCACTATTTTATAAATGACTATTCAAGCATGGCTCTATTTTAGCTCAATTTTGGCTCAATTGTAGTCTTCATGAGGAATTGACCTTGTTATGAGTGTGTTTCCTCTTTAATGAGAATTTTCACCCTTTATACACCTTATATAAATAATATTCACCTCCCATAGTCATTATATAGTCATTAATCTTCTTCCTACAACTGTAGCTCCTTTGAGAATTGTCATGGTTGTAGGTGATTTTAAATCTTCCAAGACACCCTTACTTGAATTTAACATCATTATAAGTCTTTATGAAATATTAACACTTCCCTTGGTCCATTCACTTATGATATTCTTCAAACTAACTATGCCCAACCCACTAAGTTACCTCCTTGGAAAGCTCAAATGATCTATTGACATTCTCTACAACAACAAAAATCAAGTTTCCAAATGCATTCTAGCTTTCAAACCCTCATTTTTTATCTTTAATTGGTAGCTATACAATGAAACTATATAAATACATCATGAAATCCTTATTTCCTTGCATTCAGGGACTCCTCCATGCCAAAGCATTGAATAGATTTCGTAGAATATGCTTTTGAACTTTTATGACCTTTTCAAATGCTTCCATCTTCTAATACATGAATATTAAATCCATTAATGACCTATAACATCAATAAATGTTTATATATGGTTTTATAATCATTTATTAGACTCTTGGACACCTATAAAACCTTTCATCTTGAAAAAAGATGTCACCATTCTGCCTAAAAAACTCAAAAATGGCTCCTATCACCATTGCATAGCTCAAAATGGACTGCTAACTTCCTATCGATTGTTCATAAATTTTAGGGGATAAATCTTGAAACCAATTCCCAAAGTTTGAAGGTGGACTATATTAGAATACATGCCCAAATTCTTAGGCTTCTCTCTCTTGGTCGTACCATCCACTTGAAAAATGCTTATGTGAGCTTGTGAAGGAGTCAATAACAAAGATATTTGTTTTTTTTCCTCTTATAACCTTGTAACTACTTAATAACCTCTAAATGGACCTAAAAACACTTGGAGAATTTGACATGATCTTGTACCTAAATTTTCTCTCTCCTCCCATGTTTAAATATTCTTTAAGTCTTAAAAACTACCTTTTCTTTAATGAAACTAGTTTTTTATTCCTCCAAAAGAATTAATCCATACAATTACATAATATTTGACCCTAAGGACCAAATAAAACCTTTTTCATGTTTCCCAAGGCATTAAAATAACTCTTTTTAAGGGTTTCTTCACTATGGGGGCCAAATGAGCTAAATTTTTCAGAAGACACTTACCTTAATATTGGCTAACAGACCTTAATAAATGATAATAAGGTGTTTTATGCCCCATTAGGTACCACCTAATAATTTCATGACTCATAACAAGCAAAAATTTTAATATGGGTGGCTAAATTTGACTTGGGGTCAAATTTGGTCAACAATACCAAGGCATCAAACTTGCATAGCATGATCTTGGCTTGAATAAATTAATGTCCATTTTATCCTTTGGCTCTGAGAGGCTTCCTAATCATTTTTATAAAATTCACAAGAAAACTAGGTTGTTCATTTTTTGTAATGTGTTTATGACAGTCTAGCTCCTTAAAATCACCAAGTTCACACTTTAAGCTTGTTTAAAGTGTTTCAAAAGCTTGAAAATTCTATGTGATCTTCACTTGAAGTTTATATGCTCCTTGTGACATTAAATCACTCTTTAATTATGACCCTACTTTACTTATTATTCTATATTAGGCATATGTGGGCCGAAATTGGCCAACATCTTTTGCAACTCAATTGGGAAGCATGTCTACTATGCTTGAGAACTCAGACCATATACATGAATTTGGACTTATAAACAATGAAAAAATTGATTTATGGCTGAAAACAACTCTTTTTACTTGTAAATACAATGAATTCCACCCAAACAAGGAAGGAAACAAATAAATTAGGGAAGCTAACTAAACAAAGTAAAAGCAAACAAACTAATGTGCTAAGACAACACTTAGAGGAAAGCAAACAAACTAAATATATAAAAGGGACTTAGCTTATTTACTAACAATGTTTTAGATGTATCCAATTAACTAGGATAGGAAGCTCCTCACCATCCATATTTACAATTTGGAAGGCATTATGGGATTTGTAACTAGAGATTATGTATGGATCACTCTGAAGGGAGTCAAACTTTGCATGTCTTCCTGGCTTGGCTTTGTCCTCATCCCACTTGAGGACCAAATATCCTTCTTTAAAACTTCATGAAGAAGCTCCTCTATCAAAATCTCTCTTCACCTTTACTTAATGGCTTTCCATGTCTATCATGGCTTGATGTCTTCTCTCTTCCAATTCCATAAGTTTAGTATACCTGATCTCTATAGGTTCATTCTCTAATAACTCAAGTTGATGCATCAATTTGAAGGCAAGAACTTCAAGATAAATAGGCATTCTTGTTTCCTTACCATATACCAGCTTATATGGGGAGTTGGCTATTGATTTCTTATAGGTTACCCTGTCATCCTATAGAGCTAACTTCAGCTTTAGATGCCATGACCTCTGATTATATTTAATAGTTTTTATTATGATCTTCAATAGGTTCTTATTAATGGACTCAACAAAACCATTTCCTTGGGGATAGTAGTTAGATGAAGTGCTAAGATAAATCCCATGTTGAACTACTCATTGGCTGATTATAGACCCCAAAAAGGCCATAGTATTGTCAAAAATAATAGTTGAAGGGGTTCTAAACCTAGTGAGCAGACCTTCATAGAAATCTATAACATTGGTCTCATTTGCTTCCTTCAATGAGACTACTTCAGTCCATCTAGTGAAGTAATATGTATCAGTTAGTATCCATTTATGACCTGAGCTTGATGGGGGGTTAATGAGACCAATAAATTCCAATCCCTATTGGATAAAGGGTTGATCCATCATATTTAGTGAGAGAGCTAAGGCTGTAAGCTTCATCATTCATAAAAACATAGCACATTGTTTGCATTTATTAACCCATGCATGATAATCACCAAATAAGCTTGGCCAATAATACCCACCTCTTATGATCTTGTGGGTTGTGGTCCTTATTGAATAATTCCATCCACCATGTCCATCAGGGAATTTCTCAAGAAATTTCTATGTTTGGCCTAGCTCTATACACTTTAGTAACATGCCATTAATATCTTTATTAAACAAGGCACCATTAACAAGAAGAAAAGGAATTGAATGCAATCTTAAATATCTTCTTTCAGAAGGGATTAAACTAGAAGGATAAATACCATATTAGATTATCTTACTATGTCTTGGAACCAACTAGAAGGTGAGGTGTGATCAATTTCAACTCATCATCATTTGACACCATAACCACCTCATTAGCTTCTTATAAGTCTTTGGCTAGATGCTCACCAACTTTGTGACCTTGATCTCCACATCATACTCCATTACTTTTGTTATCCAACCAGCTCTTCTCTCATTTATATCCTTGTTCAAGAGAAATTATTTGATACTTGGATGGGCAATCATCAGATATATCTTATTATTAGATAACAAGTATCTGACCTTTTTGAGAGACCTTATGACTAAAATTACATGCTTTTCAACAAAATAGTACATTTTTTTACATTCCTCTAAGCCTTGACTAAAGAAGGCTATTGGATTCTCTAAGGCCTCATGGTTCTGATGTATAAGAATTCCTGAAATGGTGTCAATGTTAGCATTGGTGTACAAAATGAAGTCCTTTGATAAATCTAGGTTCATGAGTGTAGGAGCACTAGCCATGGTTTTCTTAATTTCTTCAAAACTCCTTACTCCTTCCTTGGACCATCTAAAGCTATAATTCTTCTTTAAAATGGTTGTAAGTGGCTTAGCTAAAGTCATAAAATATGAGATGAATATTCTAATAAAATTGATCTCCCTTAAGAAACTTTGTAAATCTCTTTTGTGCTTGGGCAAGGAAATTGCAATAATTAAAGTTATTCTTTCAAGATCTATGATTAAACCATGTTTTTAAACTATATGTCCAATAATATTACCTTCATGAACTAAGAAGACACACTTTTTGGGATTCAGAGATACCCCAAATTGTCTACATCTTTAAAATACTTGCTCAAGGTGAACCATGTGCTCACTTGCATTCTTTGAAAACATTGTTATATAATCCAAATAGACTAGCATAGACTTATTAATAAGGCCAAAGAATTCCATAGACATGGCTCTCTAAAAATTTGCTCCAGCATTAGATAAACCAAAGGGCATATTTATATATGCAAATGTCCCCCACTTTGTGCTGAAATCTATCTTGAATTGGTCTTCTTCCTTGACCAAAATCTGGTTGTAACCACTATAGCCATCCAATAAGGAGAACCATTCTAAATGTACAACCAACTATAAAATCTATTCCATATATGGCAATGGCTAGTGGCCTTTAAGGGAAGCCTTATTCAGGTCATAGAAGTCAACACACAGTCTAATATCACCATTCTTTTTCCATATTAGAACAAGGTTTGCCACCTAATTTAAGTGTTTGATTGGAAATATAATAGTTGACTCAATGAGATTATGAAGCTCAAATCTCATCAAAGGCTCAATTTTAGGATTAATGGTCCTTTATCTTTATCTTAATGGCTTAGTTTCATCTTATATCTCAATGGTGTGTTGAGCTAGACTTGGGTCAAATCCATTAAGATCACTATATTGTCATGCAAATACATCAATAAAACTTGCACATAACTCAATGAAAGCTTCTTTTTCTAAATAAGTGCATACCTTTCCCAACTTTAGGTTCTTACTAGGTACAACTTCCACATGTTGACAAAGTTTACTTTTCTTTCCTTAGCTCATCATCACGACTAAATATGTTTTCAAGTGTAACCAATCCCTTGGGCAACTTATTTGTCTTTAGTTGCACAATCTGATCACCATACTATTGCAAGTACTTTGACTAATTTCTTAAGGAAAACTCAACCTCTTGTGATAAAAATATGATAATCTAATTATCATCTTTAAACACTTGCCATTTATCATTATTATCTAGAATAGAAGGCCTTACCATCACCTTAATGTGTGACTAGACCTTTTCACTTCTTCCATCAACTGGGATACTAAATTATACCCCAATGGTAGCCAACCTCTTTGCATGTTTGTTCTCATATCTTGGTATTGCCTAAATGTTGAAGGCCTAAGACTCTTCAAGTAATTCCCATACCCTATTATTATAATATTTAAGCAATGGGTTTCTACATACATTAAGACCTCTCACTTGGTGAAAAATTTCACTATCACCAAAGACTTGTAAGGTGTTGACTTTAATCTTCCTACCCATTGTAAACTATGAATTAGTGCCTCATATTCTACAACATTTTTTGAAAAATCAAATTGAAACTTAATAAATGAGATATGCCTTTGTTTTTTGGACAAATCAACATCATTTTAACCCTAGTACGATGCTTATTCCTTGATCCATCAAATTATAGTTTCCAAAGACCATTAGTAGACTCATCATTCTTCATCAAGTCTAAAATTGGTGCTTCTTTATTATAGAGGCAATAAACAAGCCCTTCTTCTTCAATTAACTTATAAGGATCATATTCATGTGAGTTATAGGTGTACTCATCAAGGAAAAAATCTATAATCCCAATTAAAGGTAATTTAGTTTCCTCTACATTATCTTCTATTACCTTATCTGAGATGAGGTAATTGGTGTTCACCACACTTAGCATATATGGTTCCAAATGGAACCATGTAATAGTTTTAGAATGTATGGTTACCTTAGTGCCATACCTAGCCTTGAACATCACATATATCTAATCAGATAACAAATATACCCCAATCTTTGAGGTAAAGTCTCTTAATAGACAGATGGCAAAGTAGGGGACAAGTACACCACAACTACATCCTATTGAATGGTAACATTTGGACAAGCATGAATTGTCAAATTCATATCCTTAATGATTATTACTATCTTTTTTGGTGAATTATCTAATTTAAATACTCCTTTAATATTTGGCTCATAGACAAGACCAAGCTTATCTGTAATTTGTTTAAGCATGACAGTCCTACTAGCTCTACTATCCACCATACAGTTATGGACTAAACAGTCACCAACTATCAAAAAGAGGTGGAAAGGAAGAGTTTTACTTGACTTTACCTTAGCTTTAACTCATTTTGATATTTTGTGTACTTGGTGTACTTGATGCTTCATTGGCTAGTCTAAATTGGTTAGGATAGCACTTTGTTTCTCAACTAGTTCTAGAGACACCTTGAGAGTTGAAAGTTTTTGGATGAGCATGTCTATTTGAAATGGAATAGAAAGGGAATCCCACATGTTAATTCTAAAATTGGATTTTTTCATCTGATCTATTATGTTGAATGAGGCTCCACTAACCTTTGGCTACACCTTTTGAACCACTTATTGTTCACGGACCACAGGTATTTGAGGGACCCTCCTAGCCTCTACATTCTAGTTTTTAAATGTCATAGGGGGATAAATTTGATCTTGGGTTCTCATGGAAACAACCTTAGTAACATTAGAAACATTTATAACATCTTGAGTGTCATCAATGGCTCTTATTTTAGCTCTAGTTATAGCTACAACTTGACCACTTTTGTTACTAGTCTCACCACCATGATTGAAAGAAACATAATCATCCATTTGTTAGTTTACATTAATGGCATTAGGCTACCCTTGAACTTGTTGAGCCTCTATTTGGGGTACCAAAGTTCTCTTTTGATATTAACCTCATTGAAGAGAACACTCTCATTGTGTCATTTTTAGTATAGTAATGTGTTTTAATACCAAGGCTCTGAGCATCATTGATATTAGATGGATGCCAACTTGACTCATGCATCAAATTATTTTGAGGTGGTGTGGGAACACTGGATTTTGAACTTGTTTATACATTAGGTTCAAGAGCTGCATATGGTTTAGCTAGAATTATGGCTCCTTATGCTTGGTAGGGTGGTATGTTTTCCCAAAATCCTTAGTGGGGAGGCTTTTGATCTCTAAAATACTAATAGGATCTCTAAATGTGTTGTTGATAAGGCTTATCTTGGTGTTTCTATCTTTTGAGTTGAATTATTTCATTCCCAAAATACTGTAGCATACTTTTCAATTCTCCAATCTCACTAACTTGACTAGAAAGTGCTAAAACTTGGGCTCTAGGAGATGGGATAAGAGATAATGATGGAAATTAGGGAACTTGATGGGGTGGAATAGATTTCAACTATGGGAATATAGGCATTGGGGGCCTTGGAGAAAGTTTACTAACTTTTATCAAACTATTTTATACTCTTATGGCAACTTCATCAGCATTTTGCAAGGTGTTACCACCCATAGACTATATCATCACATTGATATCAGAATTGAGGGATTTTAGATAATATAAGAAGGCATATTTTGGGGATGGTCTAATTATTATAGGAATCCTACTTCGTGTCTTTTGGAATCTGAGGTTAAAATCAAACATGAACTCATGGGGAGATCTTTGAATGGTAGTCAATTGCTCTACTAATGATAGGTGATTAGATTTATATTCAAACTATCTAACTAAGGTTGACCCCAACTCATCTTAGGTAGCAATGGGATTCAAAGGAAGATTTATATACCACTCTAATGCTTTTCCTTTGAAATAAGTAGCAAGCAACCTGACAACCACATTATCTTCAATAACATTGTGAATAGAGTAAAGGTTGGCAACATCTTGGATGTGATCAATAGCAGGTGTTTGATTCTCTATAAAAATTAATGTGATACTCTTAAGGAATACATAGTAATTTCATCATACTGGGATAGGTTCAATGGACTACCTCTATTGAATGGAATAAATACTTGATTTCTTATGGCCATTTGAGTAGGGGGATTACACTACTTGAAATAATAGGATGACCAAGGGATGAATATTGATTATGAGTATAAGGTATTGTCTATTAAATCTTTCAAACTTATATGAAATAGGAGGTAGTTTAATGAATTCAAGGGGAATACCTTTACTATCTAACCTTGTAGTAACTTTTGGCATGAGAATATTAGCTGGACAGTGATATGAACTCTACAACTTTAAAGATTTTTAGCTCTTAATAATTATGGATCTCCTTTACTACTATAGATGATTATTTTTAGCTCTAAATTTTATTTATTCCAAGGAGAATGGGTCTCATTAAGTGTGCCATAACTATTGGTGGTCCTAGGTTTCCCCCTAGCTAAGCAAAAGGATTGTTTAGGTCCTCTTGCTTAAACTTAGTCCAACATGAGACTAACCCTAGGTTTTGGGTCACCTAAACTTGGGTTAGACCAATGGATAAGGTCATATTCCTTTTGGATTTATCACCTAAATTAGACCTAATATTAATTCTTGTTTGGAAAAGGGAGACAGATTGATAATAATTCATAAAATCATATAAAATGAGGTGATGCATCAAATTTTTTGATCTTTATAATTGCACAAGACACAATATAAGATACGCTCACTATTAAAAAATATCAATTAATTCACTCTTTGATCAATTTCACATAAGTATTTCACAAAAAATCATGGATTAGCTATCAACCTAGCATAGGAGGGTAATGGTCTACTTTCACACTGACCAACAAACTATGTATGTACTTAGAATGACCTATGAGAACTACCAAAACATTGTATAAAGGTGAGAAAACTCAAATAGAGGCAAGGAAAGTAGATATTCACTTGACCACATCAATGAATTCATGAGACACACTTAAATTCAACTTGAAAACAAAGGAATTCAATCTTTATTACATTAAACAGGTGTTACAGTATAAATCTTGGCAGAGTCTAGTCCTGCCAAAGAGGGATTCAATTCAAGGCTTAGAATCCTATATATACAGTAAAATGGGAATGAGAGAAATGGGTAAATATGCCTAGAATAATGGGGAAGTGGTCATTATGATAAATGTTTTCAATCATACGATGTTCATTTAGTTAGAATAGATCATCATGCCTAGACTACTTCTATAAAATGGTGATAACAATCATATTAGTCTATTTTCATCTATTTTTGGTCTGCATCGGTGCTCTTTATGGTTGTAATAGTAGAATAAAGTCATTTTCAAGCTAAATTCTAGCATCCAAGCCATTTACAATAGCTAGATCAACGTTTTTCAATCTCCTTCTAGGGTTGATGCCATTACAATAGCTTAATCAATTTTTTTTATCTTGGTGATGTTGATTGCTACTCACTATCTCCTTACTAGTTCATCTTTGGCATGAAAGAATGGAAGAAAGGGGTCATGATCGTGTTACTAGATTTAGTGATGAACCAGTCAAAATCAATGTGTCTACCTTAGTGGCATCCTTTTGTAATATTAGCTCTGGCTCAACCTAGACCGAGTTGGCTTCAACATTTAATATTGACCCTTAATCTCGATATCAGTCCTTGATATTATGACATTTATTAGTTTTGTGTCGATCTTTAAGATCTTTTTATCAATCTATCTACTTCACGTGCTTTATTGATCTTTCTTAGTATGAATGAACATGAGCTATATATATTTTTTATAGTTACCATGGTTGTGACACTTGGTAAGAGCTCATTCATCCTTTGAATCTTTAACCCTTACTCACCATCAATCTACTCGATATGATTAAATACACACCACTAGATTTTCTTAGGCCCAATGGCCTATTAGTCACCACATACCATTGATCCATCTAATAGGTACCCTAAATCTTGACCCTTGGTAATAGCTCATTCATGTTGGCCTTTTGACTTAATGCTTACCATTGACCTTTGATGCATGATCAAATTCTCACAATTAGATATTTGGGACCCGCTGTCACTATAGATTACCCACTCATCATTGGATTTTGACCTTAACTCTTGAGATTTGGACACTTATCACTCCCATGTTAAGCCTAGGAAAATTTGAACTTAAATGGTTATTTTTTGTAGCTTTAGCTTGATGTTTGTATGAATTTCTCACTCTTATTGCTTAACTTTGAAGGCTTATACCTATAGATAGAAATTGCACCAAGGTATTAAAATTTTAGAGCATGATCTTGGCATGAAAAACTTCATGTCCATGTGATCCTTTCTATCCAAGAGGAAACCTAAGTATATTTATAAAATACATAAGCAAACTAGTCTATTCATTTTTCTATGATGTGCTTGTCACAGTCTGGCTCCTTAAAATCACCAAGTTTGCACTTTAAGATTACTTAAAGTGTTTCAAAATCTTTTAAATGTTATTTGATCTCCTTTTTAAGTTTATATGTTCCTTATGACAAATAATCACTCTTCAATCAAGACCCTACTCAGCTTCTTATTCTGGATTAGGCATATGTGGGCCAAAATTGGCCATCTTTTACAACTTAGCTAGGCATCATGCCTACTACGCTTGAGAACTCAGACCATATACATGAATTTGGACTTATAAAAAATGACAAATTTGATTCATGGTTGAAAACAACCCTTTTGACTTGCAAATATAATGAATTCCACCTAAACAGGGAAGGAAACAAACAAAATAGGGAAGCTAACTAAGCAAAGCAAAAGCAAACAAACTAATGTGCTAGGACAACACTTGGAGGAAAGAAAAAAACTATGTATAGGGGGCTTAGCTTCCTTAATAGAAATGTTTTATATGTATCCCATTGACTAGGATAGGAAGCTCCTCACCATTTAGCTTTATAAGTTATAATGCATTGTGGGATTTTTAGCTAGAGATTATGTACGGACCACTCCAAAGGGAGTTAAACTTAGTATGCCTTCCTGGCTTGGCTCTGTCCTCATCCCACTTGAGCACCAAATTTCCTTCTTTGAAACTTCATGAAGAATCTCCTCTATCAAAGTCTCTCTTCACCTTTGCTTGATGGCTTTCCATGGCTAACATGGCCTGATGTCTTATCTCTTCCAATTCCATAAGCTCAGTATACCTAATCTCTATAGGTTCATTATACAATAACTCAATTTGATGCATTAGTTATAGGGTAGGAAATTCAAGAGAAATAGGCATTATTTCTTCATATGCCATGACCTTTAATTATATTCAATGGTTCTTATTATGATCTTCAACATGCTCTTATTGATGGAATTAACAAGACCATTTCCTTGGGGATAGTAGTTAGATGGAGTGTTAAGATAAATCCCATGTTGAACTACCCATTAACTGATTTTAGACACCAAAAATTCCATAGTATTGTTATAAATAATAGTGTAAGGGTCTCCAAACCTAGTAAGCAGACCTTCATAGAAATCTAGAACATTGGTCTCGTATGCTTCCTACAATACCACTGCTTTAGTCCATCTAGTGAAGTAATATGTAGCAGTCAGTATCCATTTATGACCTGAGCTTGATGGGGGTTAATGAGACCAATAAAGTCTAATCACCATTGGATAAAGGGTTGATCCATTATAATTAGTTGGAGAGGTAAGGATACAAGCTTCACCTTTCATACAAACATAGCACATTGTCTACATTTCTTAACTCATACATGACAATCACCAAATAAGCTTAGCCAATAATACCCACCTCTCATGATCTTGTGATTGTGGTCTTTACTAAATAATTCCCTCCACCATGTCTATCATAGAACTGCTTGAGCAATATTTGTATTTTTCCTATCTCTATACACCTTAGTAACATGCCATTAATATCTTTCTTGAATAAGGCACCATCAACAAGAAGAAAATGAATTGACTGTAATCTAAAATATCTTTTTTTATAATGGATTAGATGAGAAGGATAAATACCATCCTGAAGGTATCTTACTATGTCTTGGAACCAGCTAGAAGGTAAGGTGTGATTAGTTATAACTTCCTCATCATTTGACACCATAACCACCTCATTGGATTCTTATAAGTCTTTAGCTAGATGCTCACAAATTCCTTTGCCTCTAACCAGGTTTTTGACCTTGATCTCCACATCATACTCCATTATTTTTGTTATCCAACTAGATCTTTTCTCACTTATATCCTTGTTCAAGATAAATTCTTTGATACTTGGATGGGCAACCATCAAATGTATCTTATTATTAGACAATAAGTATATGAACTTCTTGAGAGACCTTATAACTAAAAGTACATGCTTTTAGGAAAAAGAGTACCTTGTTTCATATTATTCCAAGCATTGACTGAAGAAGGATTTTGGATGCTCTAAGGCCTCATGGTTCTATTACATAAGAATGCCTAAAATGGTGTCAATGTTAGCATAGGTGTATAAAATGAAGTTTTTTGAGAAATCTAGGTTCATGAGTGTAGGAGCACTAGCCATGGCTTTCTTTATTTCTTCAAAACTCCTTACTCCTTCCTTAGACCAGCTGAAGATCTAATTCTTCTTTAGCATGGTTGTAAGTGGCTTAACTAAAGTTGCAAAATTTGAGATGTATCTTTTGATAAAATTGATCTCCCCTAAGAAACTTTACAAATATATTTTGTGTTTGGGCAAGGAAAGTGCAAGAACTGAATCTATTCTTTTAATATGCTTAAACCATGATTAAAAACTATATGTCCAAGAATATTACCTTCATGAACTAAGAAGACACACTTTTTTGGATTCAAAGATACCCAAAATTGTCTACATCTTTAAAATACTTGCTCAAGGTGAACTATGTGCTCACTTCCATTCTTTGAAAACACTATTAAATCATCCAAATAGACCAGCACATACTTATTAAGGAGGCCCTAGAATGCCATATCCATGGCTCTATGAAAATTTTCTCCATCATTAGATAAACCAAAGGGCATATTTATATATGCAAATGTCCCCCACTTTATGGTGAAAGTTGTCTTGAATTAGTCTTCTTCCTTGACCAAAATATGGTTGTAACCACTATAGACATCTAAGAAGGAGAACCTGTTTGAACTTGCATCCAACTATAAAAGCTATTCCATAGATGGTAATAGGTAGTGGTCTTTAAGGGAAACCTTATTCAGGTCATGAAAGTCAACAGAGTTTAATTTCACCATTCTTTTTCTATATTAGAATAAGGTTTGCCACCCAAGTTGAGTACTTGATTGGAAATATAATAGCTAAATTAATGAGCTTATGAAGCTCAGCTCTCATCAAAGGCTCAATTTTAGGATTAATGGTCCTTTGTCTTTGCCTTACTATATTAGTTTCATCTTCTAGTTCAATGGTGTATTGAGATAGACTTGGGTCAAATCCCTTAAGATCAATATATTGCCATGTAAATACATCATAAAAACTTGCACATAACTCAATGAAATCTTCTTTTTCTAGATAGTGCATACCTTACCTAACTTTAGGTTCTTACCAAGTGCAACTTCCACATTGGCATAATGTTCTTCCTTTGTTGACAAAGTTGACTTTTCTTTCCTCAGTTCATCATCACCACTAAATATGTTTTCAAGTGTGACCAATCCCTTAGGTAACTTATATGTCTTAAATTACACAATTTGATCACCATATTATTACAAGTAATTTGACCTCGACCAAGTTGGATTCAAATTTTGATATTGATCCTTGATCTTAATCTGAGTCCTTGAGATTATGACATTTGTCAGTTTTGCATTGATCCTTAGGATCTTATTGTCAATTTGTCCACTTCACATGCTATGTTGATCTTTCCTATTATGAATGAATATGAGCCATAGATATTTATAATAGCTATCATAGTTGTGAAACTTGGTATGAGCTCATTCATCTTTGATATCCTTTGAATCTTTGACCCTTGCGCATCTTTGATCTACTTGGTACATTTAAATATGCACCATTTTATATACTTGGGCCCACTAGACTATTAGTTAATGCATACCATTGATCCATCTAATAGGTATCCAATATCTTGACACATGGTAGGAGCTCATTCATGTTAACCTTTTGACTCAATGCTCGTTGTTGATCTTTGATGCATGATCAAATACTCACCATTAGATCTTTGGGACCTACTGTCACTATAGATTACCCATTTTCCATTAGATCTTGACCTTAGCTCCTAATATTTGGACACTTATCACTCTCATGTTAATCTTGGGAACATTTGAACTTAAAAAACTATTTACCATAGTTTTAGCTTGCCATCCACGTAAACATCTCACTCTGTTTGCTTAACTTTAAAGGCTTATACCTACAGATAGAAATTGCACCAAGGCACCAAACTTGTAGATCATGATTTTTTCATGAATAAATTCATGTCCATGTGATCTTTTGGCTCTAAGAGGCTCCCTAAGCTTATTTATAAAATGCACAAGCAAACTATTTTGTTAATTTTTCTGTGATGTGCTTGAGATGGTTTGTCTCCTTAAAATCACCAAATTCACAATTTAAGCTTGCTTAAATCATTTCAAAATCTTGTAAATTCTATGTGATCTCCTCTTGAATTTCATATGCTCCTTGTGACATTGAATCACTCTTCAATTAGGACCCTACTCAGCATCTTATTCTAGATAAGGCATATATGGGCTAAAATTGGCCAACACAAATTATATTGTATAACATAAGGTAAATAGGTCTACCTAAGACAACTCTAATAAAATGAACAACAAGACATCATAGTAAAATCAAGTTAAAATTCATCAAATATATGATATCAATTATCCCACTAGAATCAATTGATACCTAATTTTAACCAAAACACAACTAAAACCCATATAACCTATAATATGACCATGTGAATATGAGTGCCAATTTGATGAATATTATACTGATAAAAAAGAGGAGAACCATTCCATGGAAAAAGTATAATGTGCTAAGAAAAATTCCATTCCATGACAAGACCACATTGAACAATATTAAGCACCATTTTTAAAAATATAATGATAACCAAGGAGCCATAAATATATTCCCAACATAGAAGATCCACATAAGGATAATAATAACATAGGAATGCCTCCCTCTTATTCTACTATTTCTTGGTCATGCAAGAACATACACAAAGTCATCCATGCCAAAGTACTGCATAGAAGGCCATCAAAAACTATGGTTCTACAAGTCAACTCTTGAAAAATAAAACAAAACACCAAATATTATGAGGGAAGGATTGAGTTTTGAACCTACCCATATAGGTTCTCATCATGATCCTATAGCTTGATATATAAGTTATCCTATGTTTCTCCATACTATGTATAATGTGAAAGTCATACACATTATTTTACATAAAGGAAACCAGCATTTATAATTAATAAATAACTTAAAATCAACTAATCAAAAATAACTAAAAACTTATTTAAGACCAGGTAGCCTCAAAAGAGTGTTAAATATAGAAAATAAAACTAATAATTCAAACAAAATCAAGTTAATTATCAGTTGAATAACTTCTTAAATTATTAAATAATAAAAATGTGTTGCTTTCAAAACAACTTAATTTGTGAATTAAATTAAAATAATATTTAGAAGAATAATATTATAAATAGTTCACATCACATGGACTATGTGGCTTGGGGAAGACACTTAAGGGGAGAAGGACACAAGAAACTATCATAGAGCAATAAGGCAAAAGTATCAACTAATCCACATGGCTCAACATAGAATAAAATATCAAAGGTTATGTTTCAATAACCACTAAGGGTGAGTGGAGGGGTACTATTTACATAAGGCAACTATTATGCATGAAATGCTATGGTACTTGCCCAAAATAATCATGGCATAACTTCGTATAAAAGCAAAAAAGTGGGTTTTTGCCCTATAATAAGCTCAAATTCCTAACTCATAATTTGATCAAACCAATATGAACAGGGCTCTACACCTCCCTCAAAACCCATGCTTCCATCATGCTCAAACATATATAAATGATGTAGGATCACACTACATGACATTTCCCTTATCAAATCAAAAATACATAACTAAAAATTTCACATACATAGAAACATACAAAAACATATCACATGTACTTTCACACTTACATAGGTTAAGATATCTACATATAACAATTATCTTTTTTCATTATAACATAAATCACAATCACACACAATATTGTTACTAGAGAGGATGAAATTATTTTAGTGGTGTTGTACAATTATAAGACCATGTCGAGATTAATATAGGAATTCTCACTTATAAACATACATATGTTTCTATTAAGGTCAAAAATGATGTAAACAAATAAATTTAGTAACATTAAGCCACAGGAGTTCAAAATAGTGAGTAATGAGAGTACAATACATAACAACATAATGAAGTTGGATCACTATCATATGCATGATATAAATAGTTAACCTCCAAGTCCACAACTATATAAATCCTATCAACATTGTAATCATAAATTGTTAAAGGATATCAACTATATCTAAAGAATAGTGATGTCAAATAATTATATTACTAAAATTTCTCAATGTCTCAAAGTATCTCATAAATATATATACATGTCTTTCACATGTTTATGAATACCTGACCTTGACATAATGTCTATCCTTTATGAAAGATAACTCAACATATAGATTTTCCTATAGTTTCAAGTGTTGAACCTAGGCTTGGATACCAAAACATCATGCCTAAAATTTCACATGACTAAAATTCACACAAAAAACTACCCAAATATTTTTTTTAATAGTGTACAACCTACACAACTTACACTATCTATCATTTATCCACCTTCATGGCATGATACGCATAATGCATTATGATGAACTCGTAAGTCTAAAATATATGAAAAATAAAATTTAGGTGGTCAAATGATCACTACACCACCATGCCAACCCTATCATCCCTCTACTGGTGTATAGCTAAAAAAATAGACTAATCAATCCCTTAGCCCAAAGTCTAGAATGATTCAAATTTTTAAAAATAATGTGATTCAACTATAGTCAACATATAGTTTAACAATTTTCATTTAACTAACAAATTGATTAGAAGGTCAATAGTATTTATAATAAGCTTATTCACAAGCTATTTGCATTTAAACTTAAACTAAATAACATTAGATTAGAGTTTCAACATAACTCAAGGGTTGGTTGATCCATGTGTAGCTTCTAAAAAGCCAAACACACTCCTCATTTGTTCTACTACATAGATCTCACACTTCTCACATGATCGTGGCACTCCTTTTCCTAAAGTTTTTTGATAACATTACACATAAGTCTTGCACTTGATCATATACTTTCATGCATTGATCTCCTTAAATTTTAGCCTACACACCTCACAACTCACATACCTACTCACCTCATTGGCACTTATTTTCATACTTACTCTTTTGGGAATTACTATAGCATAGCCACATGTCAGTAAATGTTGATTGTGTGGCTAATTCAAATTATCTAACTAGTCATTACTACCAAAAGAGGATTTTAGGATTAAAAGTGGTTGGAGATATCCTAGACATTAACTACCTTGTCCATTACCAACTACCACATTTGACAAGACTAATGTGTCACCAACATCCTCATCAGTGACCACATAATAGTTATCATTGATCTTATATTATGCATGTTGAATATGTAGTATATGCATTTGATCAAAGATAACATAACCCATAAGTTAGGTTGATGTAATGCATAGTCATAACATAGATAGCTTGATCTATGCATCTACTCTATATACATGCACTGTAAACATTATACTTTGTATTCCCTATTCTTTCATTTATAAATATAATTTTACATTTCTTGTAAGTAAGACTTCCAATCCATTGAATGTATTTCATTTATTATGTCTAAATACATCACTATGCATTCATTCTACACAACCAAATTTGGTTGTCCCTCACACACTTGATCTTGGGCCCCATGTTATAGATCATTAGTATTAGAGATTTAAAATATCAATCAGTTGATTGGTATCAAAGCTTCACTTTCATCCTTTCTATGAATGTAACCACACAAGTGTAATGAGATAAATAAGGTTTAATAGTTGACTTTATTTCAAAAAATACCAAAATAACATCATAGAAAAATCAAGATGGTTGACACCTAAAATCAACCTAAGGTAGCCCCAAAAATTCAAAGGCTCATCATTGATGCACTATAATCACAATGTACCAAGATTTTTTGTCAATTCTATGAGTTGATGATGTAACTCAACCTAACACCTTCCTATTCATCTCAATATCATTCTCCACAATAGTTTTAGCAATAAACCCCCTTCAAATTACAAGTCAATCTCAAAATCCCTCTATTTGAAGGTAAGATCGACACCAAAACATTAGATGCCTAGATTTTACAACTCAAGGCATAATTCTCTATCAATTTTTTCACTAATACTGATAATATAACCTTTTTAGTAATAAATATTTCAATTCTGATTGTTCACTAGTGGGAAATATTTAGTGCATAGCATTTGTAAGAGTACATTTTAATCGAATCATGAAAGACTTTTGTTGATGCACGAAATGAGTAATATTATCCTCTTTGATACTTTGAGGATGAATACATCAAATTCTAATAACTATAAATCACAAAGATCAATCAATGGAAGAATACAAGATATTCCATGACTAATCTATGTACCTATAAGAGAACTTAAACTAACAACATAGGGTGTTAAATTACATCAATGGACTCTTACCTTATATCTATGCAAAGTTAGAGTTTTTGACTTCTAACACTTTGTAACAAACATATCATAATGCTGCCAAGATCACATATAAGGCAAAGATGAATTAGTGTAACCTTTTCATCCAATATAATGCATAAGTCCTAGCCCTTGTATAACTCCACATCACATCCCCTTGTGTAGAATCATTATCGTTATTGAAAGAATGAGAAGCCTCAGAAGATTGCATAAAAATTGAAGGCTCCTACTCATTTTACTTCAAATAAAGGAAATAAGAAGTCTAATGATAAGTGGTACCATCATCACATCTTATCCACCAACTATGACTCTAAATTCCATGTTTAAAAGTCATTACTAACATAATCTACATTAGGACCCACATTGATGGATAACAATGATCTATATGTCTCTTATCTAAGCACTAGAACCACTATGATCAACATCTCTAAAGAACATGAGAATATCTTCCATACCAAAATTGGGTGAAGTGTTAGCCTCTCCACATCATCATTGATAGTGGCAATGAAAATAACATCTTTGTGTAATCAAAAACTTAATGCCTTAGTATTACCCTTACTACACACCCTAATCCATATTTTCTAGGGTGGATGTAGTAGGGGAAACATAAACAGGTCCAGTGACGGTGCACTTTCCAGTATCAATCCTATGGATGATAATGTCACTTATTATATTTCACCTTTAGAGGTCTTTGACATCTTATTAGGGAGATTGTACTTATATGACTACAAAGCTACATATCAACCTAAACCACAACATTAGACTATATGTGTGCAAGATCACTTATACCACATGTTTGAGTCAGAACCCATGACCAAAGTCACCTTAGTCTCTACCAATAAATGTCATAAACTTGTCTTACATGCATATGAATTCATCTTTCTCATGGTTCACCCTGACAAACCTATGTAGTATATGATAAAGTAAGCATTGGTAATATGCAGCACTCACATAATATTATAGCAATAATAACTCAAAAAATTATTAGATTATAGTATCAAAGTATTCATAGAGATTGAAGGCCTTCCAACACATTATACAATAAAACACCACATTGATATGGTCCTTAGATCTTGATTTGGTCCCTGGATACCCTCCTCTGAATATCCCTTGTGTCATAGATCAATTTAGGAGAATGATAAAATTTGATGCCAAATACAAAAGCTCCTTGATCAAGGTAAGATTAGGCCTAATTATTCTCCTTGTAGGAGTTTGATACTCCTCACACCTAAGAATGATGGGCCCTAGCAACTCCATATAGACTATCGTGTACTCAATAAGATTATGTGAAGAATTGTTATCCATTGCTATGAATTGATGACCTTCTAAACCAGATCTAAGGTGCTCAAAACTTCACCAATATCAAATTAATTTAGGTTATAATCATGTTATATTCTATCCTAAACATGTTTAAAATATAGCATTCAAGATAAGAGAAGGATTATATGAATGGTTGGTCATGCATTTTGGCCTAACTGATGTGCTAACTACATACATGCACTTGATGGATGATCTACTCAGGCCTTTCCTCAATTCCTTCATCATTATCTACTTAGATGAAATTCTTATCTTCAACAAGAATTGGGAGGAGCACATCTTTTACATATACCTTACATCAACATAAATTGTAAGCCAACTTCATAAAGTGCAAATTCAACACTACGTAAATCTAGTACTTGGGCTACATCATTAATTGCATAAGAATTTGTTTAGACCTAAACAACATCAAAGTGATCCAAGATATCACATCTTGATTTCTTTCTAAGGTTAATAACCTATTAATTTATGGATTTTCATGGTTATTATTTAACTAGCTACTATTTAGTTAAGCTTGATTTCATATGTTGATTATGGGATAGTTATGTGTTGCTTAATTTACATGGTTGATTAACTATGGGGTTAGATATACTTTTATATTATGTATATGATGATCATATTTTTTTATTATTATAGTAGTATTTTATGGATTATATATGTTTTAGGGTAACTACCTTCATTATTGTGATGTGGATGTAGGACATATCCATCCCTCCGAGTGTGATGGAGGGAGGGAATTATTAAAGAGGGTGGTGTATATGGAGGCACTAGGGGATGACAAAAGGAAAGGATAGAAACCCATGCACACACCTTGATATTTTAGCATACTTTATATTCATTGCTTGATTCAGATAGTTGTAGTCTGTCTTTCATGTTATCTACATTTAAATGATTACTAATATGATTCAACTATGATCATAATTTCTATTGATGATGTGATTTAAGTTGTGTGATTACACTAATTTGGTTGTGTTATTCCATTAATGGTTGTTGATGTTATTACTTTAATGAATGAGTGAATCTATGCATGTCTTAATGTGACTTACCATTGTCTTCGATATAACTTAGTGAATTATAAATAGTGTTTTGTTTTGTATTCATTTTTATATGTAATAAATGGATTTATTACTTTGCTTAATCAGTTTGTTAAGTGATTATTGATGTTTATAAGGTTATTATTATTGTTTATAATATTTGAATAACCTATATTAAGTCATTAATAAATTAGAGTTCTTTATTAACAATGATGGATGACATTAGTTGGCATGGTCATCATGAGATTAATGTTATTGACTAATGATTAATATAAAGCCTTTATGCTTAGGCATTAGTAATAACTTATGCTAAGGCAAGGTCAACAATAGTGTTATTAGTAATATCATTACATTTTATTTATGGTTATAATTTTTGATAGACTTTCTAGTTGGTTTAAGGTCTAGTTATTGACTTAATACTATATTGCCATTATCATTTGAAGTTGTAATGTTTAATGACTTTTATAAAATTCAAATGCATGGTTATTGAATGGATTCATTTGCTTCATGTAGAGTTCAAAGGGATATTATAATTATTGTTTAATTATTTAATGATATAAATTATGAGATGATTATATTTAATCAGTGGTTGACTTGAGATAATAAAACTATTATGTGAATAATTATAGAGAATAGGTTTTATGCATGAGAAAATGGTGGAAGACCACTAGTTATATTAAGTTATTCTTTACATGCATAGTTTTTATCATTATTTTGATGAGGAATTTGGATACATTTATGTGAAAATAAAGGATTGTGGAAGAGAATAGAACAAAAGAGAGAGAAACCTATGAGGGCATGACATATGATAGCTCGACAGTAGACAAAGGTAGGTAGAAGAGAAAGAAGGGATTCGAGTTACAATGGAAAAAAAATTGAATCATTGGAAAATAGATTTTTCTTCCAATTTGGTGTTGTATTTAAATTTATGGATAATTATATGGATGAATTCTGGTAATGTTTGAAAGGGTTTTTAAATAGTTTCAATTTTAATGAAAAAGTATTAAAAAAAATGGGCTAAATGTTGGGCCTTGTGAATGACTCGACCATCCACAAAACTTAGCATATAACCCAACAAGCCATAGGGTTGAATGGAATAATATTTTTATGTTATTTGCCTTACTGTATAGAATACCTTAAATAAAAATTCCATGTGTTTATACTTGACTCAAATTTTGATAACCCTAGAAAAATTCTATAAGGTATAACTATTTATTTAGATGGGTACTTTTATTTAGATTCAGTAGAGTATTGGACTCTATATTTTTATGTCTAACCAGTTTGGATATTATAAACATTAATAAATGGACTTAGATTTGAAACCCATATAGGGTATGGTGGTAAAATTGGGGGTTTTAACTCAAACTTAGTAAAGATAATTTGAAGCCTTATTTTATTACTAGGCAGTGAATTTTATGGGTATTATATTGGGTTAGAATTATAAAAGTCTAGATAGGGTTCATCTATGTAAAATGAAATTTGGACAAAATAGAATGAATTCTGGGTTTATTTCATTTATATTTCTTAACTAAAGGATGAATATACATATTCAAGGATATGTATATAAATTTATAGGAATTAAAAGGTTTGAATTATATACATGTCAATGAATATATATATGATATGTAACTTTAGGTATTGGCATTAGCCTATATAAGTCTATGAATTGTTTGATATTGAAAATACTCATACATATATGTGTAACCTATAGGTGTGTAGGGTAATTGAAAAAGCCTATTTAAAGAGCATATGTTGAATAAGGTTTAAAAATAAATTAGATCCAGATTATGATAATCTACTTGATTATATAATAGTGAAAAGAATTATATAGGGTTAATCCTATAAAGGTTTTGCATGACTATTTGGTTATCTATTATAGTTTAGGATTTTTACATAGAAATGTTAAATCCTTAAATACAGTAAAAACCATTTACAAAAATATGAATAGAATTCGATAAAAATTGCTAGAGTTGTGCATATATATAGATATTGTCTATATAGTGAAACTTGTGTTGCATACGGATAAGGTTATAATGTTAACTATGTGTTAATAAGTTCTATTAGACTATGTTTTGATTAAACCTTGTTTATCAATTTAAATATAGTCAGAAGAACTAGTAAATGTGACTGTATACATTTCAATGGACAAGTCAGGAGTATTGAGTTTTAATGGAATTAAACATATTTGATTGCATTGATAGTGCTATTTAAATTGGAGATGAATTTGAAAACCTGAGATGAATAGATAATTTGAATTACTCTTAAAATTTAGGATCAGGTTACTAGACTATTAGAGTATTTTATATTTCTTATTATTTACTTTTAATTATTATGATCAGTATAATGTAGGAAAGTATAACACTATTATGAAAGATGTGAAAACTAAGTATAATGACAAGGAATATTTAGGTAAAGCGATTCTGTAGGAGTTGTTTATTTTGTTAATGATCAATGATTTTAATTAGTGGAATATTTTTTTTATATGTAATACTCTAGTTTATGGATAGTGTTTTTATTTAATTGGAGTATATCATATACAAATCCTTTTACTGACTATTGACTTATTTTGTTTACACATAACTAAGTATATGATTAATATATGTATACATATGGAATACATGTAGATCATTAACTTAGTTCAAATCTATGTTTATATCATTTATATATATACACACACACACACACACACACACACACACACTCAGTTAATAATAATTACATGATTAGATAAATATATATGGGTGTATTTTGTAATCAAGGCTGAGTTATGAGTGTTTTTAATTATTTTGGGAACATTTAAATATGAGGTATTTGAGATTTAATATTGGTCATTTTAGTTTTTTGTATTAAAATGAGCTTATTAATGTACTTGTGGTATATTTTTATTAAGATGTGAAAATTTTATTAAATGGATGAAATAACATTTATAATTACATATTGATATTTTATAACTAGATGCCTAGACATGTATCTTAATCGGATGGTATGTTAATAATGAGGGTTTTTTATGAATATGTCTATTATTATGTAATAAATTAGATGATTTAATATTAAATGCATTACATTTTATGGATTAAATGTATGTATGTGATATATATGTACTTAGCATATTTTTTAGAGGATCTTCCTGCAATAAGTCAATAAAAATACATGAAATACTAGAATTATAAAATGAACGGAAACATTGGATGGATTATATTAATCACAGGCCACTTCAAGGGGAAACCTCCTTTAATCATTCTCAATACAAATAATTCATGGATGCCTTCATTGACCTCAACACTTACTTATATACTAATTCTAATCTAAGTAACTACTACTTCCCATGAATGTGGGATAAAACAAAATACTCATAGGACACTTACAAAGGATATGCTTCCATAGCAACTACTAAACTAACAAAGTAAAGAGAAGAGATATCATGGGTTCATAACATCCCTCCCTCTTTGAAAAATATTTGTCCTCAAATTTTTAGATGTGGGAATTGGTGTTGAATCTGAAATAGTGGTTCCCATGTTGTATTTCATGCCAATGAATTAAAACCTTGGTGATGGAGCGGGAGTGAATTTGGAATGTGCACTTATCTAGTATTACCTCTGACTCAATAAGAATGGATCTTTCATTATCAATTTATATTAAAATATTCTACACTCAGATGTTTATGTAAATAACTCTCTTCAGACAAGAGACATGAAATACTGGGTAAACTCAAGAAGAAGGTGGGAGCTCCAACTTATAAGCAACTGATCTAATCTTATGAAGAACCTTATAGGGCCCATATAAATTGGGATATATCTTATGATTCCCTTTTATTTTTAGGGAGGATTGCTTGTATGGCTATAAATGAACAAAAACTATATCACCTACTTGAAAAGTGCACTAAGAACGGTGTTGATCTACCTTTTGTTTCATTTGTTTTGTTCCATATGAATATTGTCTCATATGGTACTGAAGATCTAATCTTGGGTTTGGAAAATCATGTCAACCACTTGAAATAATGAACTATTAGGGGTATATGGAAGAAGCACTATTGGTGCTTGACCATAGACTAGTTTATATGAAGTCATTTTTGTTGAAGTGTGGTAAGAGGTAATATACCACCATTAAATGAGAGGGAGCCACTTTTCCCACTAATGTTTTTGTTCTAAGGTGAAGCAACAAAGAAAATTTCTCAAACATTTATTATTAATTTTAGTTTAACCATCTGTTTGTGGATGATACCTAGAAATTATCTTCAATTGGGTGTTGGTGTATCAAAATAGTTCTATCTAAAAATGGTTGGTGAAGGTTGCATCACAATCTGAGACAATGGATGAAGGAATGCCATGAAGACAAAAAATCTGATCTAGAAAAATTTGTGATTGTGGAGGTGGTATAGGGATGGTTAAGGGCACAAAAATGACTATATTTAAAAAGGTGATCAACCACAACTAAGATCACCATTTACCCTCCAGATTTTGGAAGCCCCTTAATGAAATCCATATAAATATATATCAAAATCTTGTAGGGATGGGTAAGGGTTAGAGCAACCTAGGGATGAGTGTTGTTTCACCCTTGTTACATTAGCAGGTATTACATTTAGCCACCATCTATTGAATTAAATTTTTCATTCCCTTACAAAATAATTTGCATCATACTTGCTCATAATTTTTGAGAAACCTTGAGTGCCCTATGAATGGTGAAGCATGGATTTCATAGAATATAGTCTGTTGAAGATCTATGCCCTAGGGAAGTACTAAATGACCCTTGTATCATAAAGAAGTACCATCCCATGAATAATGTGGTATAATCAAGGGGTTAGTGCCCAATTATTGAATGATTATAAATAATGAGGAGTCATTAACATACCCTTGTTGTATAGTGTCTAACAAATTTTAAATAGGTATGGAAATAGTTGAAAGGTATTCTTGTTTTGCAAATGTATGAGACAAAACATCAGCCACAATATTATCATTACCCTTCTTGTAATTGATCTCATAATCATAACCCATGAGTTTTTTGACCCATTTATATTGTGATGGGGTAGACACCCATTATTCCAATAAATATTTAAAACTCTGGTGATAAGTTTTGATGCAAAAATGATTTCCCAGTAGGTATGGCCACCACTTTTATATTTCATGCAAAATGGCCATCATTTCCTTCTCAAAGTAGAGAGCAATAAATTCTTTCTATAAAGTGCTTTGTTAGTGAATGTAATGGGGTGTCCTTGGAGGAAAAAAGAAACAAGTCCATTTCCATAAGTATCACTCTCAATAGTGAAGGTCTTGGCAAAATTGGGCATAATTAGAACAGGTGTAGTACACATAGCTTGTTTCAATTTTTCAAATACATACTTAGTAGCTTGTATCCAAGTAAAAGAATCATTTTAAAACATAGCTATCAATAAAGCTAAAATCTTCTTATAATCCTTGACAAATTTGAAATAGTATCCAGTTAGCCCTAAAAAACCATGAAGGCTTTTGAATGTCTGAGGATATGGCCAATTTGTCATGGCAGCTATTTTTTTAGGATCCACCTGAACCCCTTGGGTTGACAAAATATGCCTGAGATACTCCAATTCATCTTGGCCAAAAGTATATTTGGATTTTTTTGCACATATATGATAGTCAAAGAGAAGTTGTAGTGTGAGCTCTAGATGTTAGAGATGCATAGACCATGTTTTACTATAGATGAGGATATCATCAAAGAAAACCAAAATGAATTTTGGCAGGTAGATCTAGAATATTTTATTCATCAATGCATAGAATGTTGAAGGAGAATTAGTGAGGCCAAAGGGTATGACCAAAATCTCATAATGGCCATCATGTATGTAAAAATCTCTCGTAGGGATTTCATCCTCATGAAGTTGGATCTAGTGATATCTAGAGCGGAGATCCAACTTGGAAAAAAAATGAGCACCATGAAACTCATCAAGAAGATCATCAATAAAAAGGATTAGGAACTTATCCTTGATTTTGAGGTGATTAAGTACATGGAAATCAATGCATAGGCACCATGACCCATATTTTTTTTGACTAAGGAGAACTAGGAAGAATATGGCCTAGTATTGGGGTGAATAATGCCTTACTTTAGTAAGTCTTGAATGAGCATCTCGATCTCAATATTTTGCTGAAATGGGTAGTAATAAGGATTGATGTTAGGAGGAACACTTAATAGAAGGAGCTAAATATGATGGTCTTCTAGCCATGAAGGTGGCAATCCCACTGGTTCAGCAAAGACATGTGCATAGCTCTACATAATGGTTTGTAGATCAGAAGGAGTAGCGGAGATTGTTGATGGTTACATGTGAATGAAATGGAACTAGGCAATGATGCCATTCAAATTTTTCTTAAGAAACTTTTCCATGTGATGTGAATTGATGGTGCTGAGAGATCCTAGTTGTAAACCTTTTAATTTATGTTTTTTGCCCATTGTCTAAAAATTATATCCAAAGTTCAATAAAATCCCATAATATGGGTCCAAGTGTGCATAACCACTGAGCTCTCAAAACACCATCACATCCACCTAAGGGAAAGGCAAACATGGTGGAGCATAAGTATTTTTCTCTAATAGAGATACAAACATTGTGACACTTTTCTTTGTAAGGTAATGTGCCTCCATTGGTAATCATGACTTTAAACTTGAAGCAAGGATGGATAAAATAATCAGCTTATTTGGTGACCTAAGGATCAATGAAGTTATGAGTACTACCTAAATCAATGAGTATTATGAGAGGAAACTTCTTGAATAACCCTTGACCTACATGGTTTGTGGAGTAGTGACTCCTGCTAAGGCATGGAGAGAGATCTCTAGTTGGTCTTCTTGAGAAGTAGGTTCCATAATCAATTAAGCTTCCTGTGGATCATCTATTGTATCCTCGACATCTTCCTAATCTTTAGTTGTAGATGGAGATTCCACATCCAAAAGGTGTAGATTTTTCTTGACACATTGATATCCCTAAGTGAATGTATCATCATAGTTATAAATAGTCATTTTTCTCTATGGGCTTGCATCTCTACTTAAGTCAAATGCTTGATAGGAGTGGTTCTAGGAGCTGACATTATTTGAGATAATTATGGAGCTATATTTTTTAAGGGATTAAAATTGGATTTGAATTGTTGCTAAGCTATGATCTTGTCCTCTACCAAATTATCTAACCATAAGGATTCTATCATCATTTTCAGCTAGAACATTTTAACCTTAGATCAAATTGCATCCTTTGGTCCACTGACAAAGCAACTCTCAAAGAATTCATCAAACAATCCCTCTATTTGATTGGCTAGTTTTTCAAATTCTATTTGATATTCTCTCATGGTTCCTATTTGATGAAGTTTAGTGAGTTTTCTAGTGAAGTCATCAAAAGTAGTAGGGTCAAACTATTCTAAAATGAGGGTGCAAAAATTAGTCCATATGGGTACATCATGAGCCTTCGTATACCAATGATACCATTGAAGAGCTTCAAGATCGAAGTAAAAGGACACAAGTGGGACCTTGTTAGCATCAAAAGTATTATGTAGACTAAAATATTGCTTTACCTAATAGATCCATCTAGTTGGATCTGCACCATTGAATCATAGAAAATTAAGCTTTGGCCCATGATAATTATTGGAAGAAGAAAATGTAGTGTCTGAAGAAAAATCTGGATGTCATTTATTGTTCATGGTGGTATGTTGAAGACTAAGGTCAAGAATTTTTTCATCGAGATATTTGACGTGTATCTTGAGGGTATAAATTTCATCCTCCATATTTTTTTCTCCTATTTAGGTTACTACCATGACCTGAATAACTTTTTTTTTGTAATGGATAAGAAAACTAGATTTAAAACACGTTTAGTAAAGAAAGTTTAAAATTTGGGCAAAAATAGAAGGGGTAAAGGTGATTTTAATAATTATTTTTCATAGTGGGAGTATGATTGATGAAGGCAAGGGCAATTTTAGGAGTGAGAATGGAAAAACTAGAAAACTAGTCAAAGAGGGACAAAGGAGTATAATGAAATGATGAACTTAGTGGGAAATTTTTGAGGTAAATAAACAAAAATAGAAGAAGGAATTAGGAGTGAAATTGGGATATGGGACCTCAAAGAATAAAATGTAGGGAATGGAATTTTAGGTGTCCAAATAAAGTTTAAGGAGCAATAGGGCTATAGATAGAGAGATATTACCAAAAAAAATACTCTTTTTTTAATTTCTCATTTATGTTTTTTGTTTGGTGGTAAGTCCTCCAAGAGTCTACTAATACTCTGAGGATGGTTTACAAAATATATTTTATGTTAAATATCTACCTGTAAATCCTCTAACATTTGGTGAATACTCTACTGATTAATTATTTTAAGTCCGCTAGAAATATTTTGAAACTAATAGAAATGGGGCCCAAGTTTCAATGGTTACCTAAGGGTTTTTAAGATATCACTCTAACCACCAATTACATCTAAGTGAGTAACACTCTCCAAAAAAATTCTAGCCATGGATTTACCTCTATACAATAGCTCTTGGTTTCCTCATGGATGAGAACTACTCAATCAGGAAGGGGTCATTACCCATTTCACAGGTAGGTCCTCTCAATGGGCCAGCTACTTTGGGGTTCCTATGGCACTCCTCACAATGATTTTTAGGGATTTCACCCAATCAATTCCCATAGTTATGTGGTTAGTGTTTACCCTGATCCAAAGAAGATTATTATGTTATAGGAAAATACTTAAATAAATTATGTAGCAAAATAGAGTTATTTCTAAAAAATTATTATACATAAGAACATAGTGAAGACTTTTTAAAGGAAAAAAATTAGATCTAGAAAGAACTATGATACCAAATGAGAGGATCCTCCTCCAACAAGTCAATAAAAATACATAAAATAACAAAATTATAAAATGAGCAGAAGCATTGAATGGATGATATTGATCATAGGCCACTTTGAGGGGGCAACTTCCTTTCAGAAAGCTCAATACAAATAATCCATGGATGCCTTCATTAACCTCAACACTTACTTATATATGAATTTTAATCTAAGAAACTACTACTTCCCATGAATGTGGGATAAAACAAAATGCTCATGGGATGACTTACAAAGCATATGTGTCCATAGCAACTACTAAACTAACAAAGTAAAGAGAAGAGATATCACAGGTTCATAAAAAATTTACATCTTCTAATAGGGAATATTTTGTTTAAATATATTAGTTTTTATATTATTATATAGATAACCATTTCTCACATTAATGACTCTAAATAAGCAGTGAGATAGATTCTACTCAATTAGTGCCATTAATACAAAATGAGGTGTAATCTAATTGAGTGTTGTGTATGAAATTTATTAATCTTAGAGATTAATAACTATATAAAAACTTTATCCAAATTAATTTTTATATTTAAATATTATCATTTCATATTTTTGATATAATTTACATGTTTGTATGATATTATATTAGAATGAATTTTTTTATAGTATACATCATGTATTAGTTATCTTACAGCACACAGGTTCTAGTTTGTCACTATGGATTCCTACACCATTATTATCTACCCATCCATGAAAGGAGGTTCATTCCCTTATTGGGAGATAGTGTAGGAGATTTATGGTCTATGTTTAGTGTGGAAAATCACTTGAATGATACTCTCCCTCCTCGTAACAGTACTACACTAGAGACTACACTTGAGATTACTTATGGATACTTGAGTTCATTGAGACTCATACTCTATTGAAATTTGTATCAATATTTAATTATTATTAAGACATTATTATTTTTAAAACTATAATTTATATTCATATGAGTATTTAAAATAGTGGTTATAATGTTGTATCAGTTGTGGTTAAATTTGTAATACTATTTCTATGAAATAAATGTAATGTTTATTTGTATAATCAGCATTGTACATGTTTTGTTGTATGGTTGTTATGGTGTTAATTAAATAAATGGATTATCTATAGACCTTTAATAAGGTTAAATAAAAATAATACATCTAGTTAAATATCACTTAGGTAGGTTTCATTGTGGTGAAATCTAGTAGATGAATATGTGTAATTAATTTTTAAAAAATTACCCTGTTCTAATAAAACCCAATGGGATTATTACACAATATTGGCTTACTCCATGCAATCTCATAAAATTGAGGAGTTTTCTTGAACTTGATAACTTCTACTATAAATTCATCATTGGTTTCTCACACATCTCTTGGGTTCTCATCTAGATAATATGTGCAAAATCCAAGTTTTATTGGACTCATACACAATAGCATACTTTTTAGTCATTCAATAAATGTCTCTATGTAGTTCTTATTCTCACAATGCCTAAAATTACATATTCCTTTAAAATTCACATTGATGTGTATAAATATGCACTTGGTGTAGTTCTCATGCAACATGGAAATCTGATCACATACCACTTAGATATGTTCAATGACATGATGTAAAGGTACTCCACTTATGAGAAATAACTATATGTTATTATACAAGCAATCAAGTAATGGTAACACTACATTTTAGGGAATAAGATAGTTTTTTATTCAGACCATAAGCCACTTTAGTTTTTATAGACATATAACAAGCTAGAGAATGTGACACATGAAATTGATGACTTACCTGCAGTAGTTCCATCTCTTAATCAAGCACAAGAAAGAAAAGGACATGTTGGGATTAGTTTTCACATTGTGTGAATTTCGGTATTTATCGAAAGGTAAATAATAGTTACAAGGTTTTTAGTAACATTATGATTAATATGGTAAAATTATATTAGATAATTGATATTATATTTTTAGGAATAACAATATAATGTCTCATAGAGTTTGGAGATTATTTGGGAGAGATATTGTAGGGATCTTAAAATCCTTGATTATAGCAAATATTCTTCTACATATTTATAAGTATGTTTAAAAGAATTAATTAATTAGAAAGGGTGAATAATATATTATCAATTTAATTAAAATTCTTTGTGTGCACTACTCGTATTTGGGTTTGACTCTCTCATTTATCAATAGTGGTATGAGATCAAATTATCAGTCTTAATGGAAAGATAATTTTTATAAAAGGACAACTATAATTCTTGTTATCTTGTAGATGGAATTAATCAATATATGAGAGCATTTAGTTAGTTTCATTAGATATTTGGTCACTTATTTCAATTATATATAGATTTAGTGTAAATGATAGGCTATCTAGATTTATTCTTCAACTTCTATGTATACATCACAAAGATATACATGTTAGGTTGTGGAGCTAAAAGCTTCAACTATGCAAACGAAGAGGAGGTTGCTGAAGTTCCAAAAGTATCAGCATCAGCAGTATAACTGACATCGATCATGATGAACGTAGAAGGCAACTAGCATCAGTAGGGAGTCAGCCGATGTTGGTTAGCACCAGTCAGACAGGGACCAACGTCAGTCACCTGTGTGTTCTAGAACTGTTCGTTGCATGAATAGTTAGTTTGTTGAACTGAGTGTTTGCATGTAAAGGCTATTTCGAGTCTTGAGCTACATGGATAATTATAGTAAACTAAGAGTCTAAGTTATTGTTTAAGTCTGGGATCTATTTATAGACCCATTGGCATATATTGTAATTATGAGCTGAAAAGGAAGGCAAGGAAGATCCTTCCATTGTAAGATCATTGAGTTGCAAGTTGTTGCAAGCTCATAGGAGATCTACATGTGTAAGTATGGTCTATTAAAGTGTAGGTTGTAGGTTCATGGGAGATCTACTTGAAGTACTTTAGAGTGCTTGGTACTGGCAGGGTTATTACTGACTGGTTGGAGAGGTGAACACCAATTCTGTGTGTGAGTTGTGTGTTGAGACCGTTTTTGGTAGGAGAGTGAACTCTTGAAGAATTACTATACACTTGAGGTGTGGGAAGCCTCTGAAAGGTGGGAGAAGAAGTGGCATCTTCTTTATTGTATTCTTTTCTATATGAGTATTAATACAAGATTGTGTATTGTCTCTCATATTCTGTGTTATTTGTGAATTCTAGTTACTTATACTTCTGGTTAATTCTGCATATTTAATTGCTTGTATTTGGTAATCATATTGTGCTCTTTCTAAGGAGCAAGATCCTAACAAGTGGGATCAGAATAGGTGTGTTGTTTTTAATTCCCCAACAATTGGTATCAGAGCTTTTAGTTGGGATACTAACAGGTTGTATCAGATCTGGTTAGTGTGTGTTGATTACAGGTTACAGGGGTTTCTGTTTGAGTGGGAGTAGAGCAATGGCAGAAGAAAGTAGACTACAAATAGAGAAGTTTAATGGTAAGAACTATCAATTATGGAGGATGCAAATTAAAGATTATCTATATCAAGAAGATTTGTACTTATCGTTGGGTGGGGTTGATTGCAAGCCCCAGGATATGAAGGATGAAGAATGGGAGGTTCTTGATCGGAAGGCTCTGAGATCTATAAGGTTGAGTCTTGCATCGTCTATGATTTCCAACTTATCACATGCTAAGACAATGGTAGAGTTGATGGAATATTTAGCAAATTTATATGAAAAACCCTCAGCTTTGAATAATGTATTTCTTATGAAGCAATTATTTAATTTGCAAATGTTAGAAGGTGGATCTGTGCATAGTCATCTTAGTGATTTCCATGGTTTGGTAAACTAGTTAAATTCAATAAATATTGTTTTTTATGATGAAATTAAGGCTCTCTTAATCTTATGTTCATTACCTAAAAGTTGGGAGAGTTTGGTAATGGCAGTTAGCAATATTGCATCTGCTTCAAAAATCTTAAAAGTGGATGATATTGTGAGTGTAATCTTGAATGAAGAAATTCATAGGAAAAACACAGGTGAATCATCAGGGAATGCTTTGAGTGTTGAAGGCAGAGGAAGGCAAAGAGAGAAAATAGAGCATGGGAGATCAAGGTCCAAGATAGGCAGGAGATCCAAGTCCAGGTATGGTAGAATAACTTGCTGGAAATGTGGAAAGCAAGGGCACTTAAAGAGAGATTGTAGGTCGGATGAAGATCAGCATGAAGGACATGAAGAGGAAGTAGATGTTGTAGATTTCATTACATAAGATGCTCTGGTATGTTCTTTGGATAAAGTAGAATCTTGGGTTTTAGATTCTGGTGCCTCTTTTCATGCATCCCCAAATAGGGAATTTTTTCATGAGTATGTCCAGGGAGACTTTTGAGAAATTTGTTTAGGGGATGGTAAGCTTTGTCAAATGGTTGGCAAAGGGAAATTGAAGCTGAAATTATAGATAGATAACACATGGGTGTTAAAGGAGGTCATGCATGTCCCAGTTTTGGAGCAAAATTTGATTTTTGTAAGAAGTTTGGGTGATGAGGGTTGCATAGTAACTCTCACAGCAGACTCTTGGAAGGTTACCAAAGGTGCACTTGTTGTAGTAAGAGGTAAAAAAGTAGGTACGCTTTATCTATCTACTTGTATTACTGATTCTCTTTTTGGGTTATCTACTTCAGCTGTAGATTTGAAGATGTGGCTTAATAGGCTTGGTCACATGAATAAGAAGGAGATGCATGTTCTTGAGTCAAAGGGTATGAATCAAGATTTATGTATGCAGAAGAAGAAAGTGACATTTCTTGAGAGATCCGATGTTAGTGACAAGAGCAGGAAAGCCTTGGTTTTCAAGGAGAAGGTGACAGATAGAGTTTAGCATAAGGGGCAAAAGAATTCTGAGTAGAGCAAGGGTGATTTGGACAAGGGTTTGATCCAAAAAGAGCTCATGGGAAGAAGTCAGTTCTCATAAGAAAAACATAGAGACTGGCGTTGGTTAAAAAATTGGCATCGACATCCAGACAGGGACCGATGTTGGCTATGTGCAGCCCGATGTTAGTGACTTAGGGATAGATAAACACCAGCATTGATCAGGGGGAACTGATGTCGACAATGAGGTAATCGCATGGAACTGACATCAGTCAGGTGCAGACTAAGATGTGACTGGCATCAGTCACTGAGATGGATTTTAGGTGGACACCAAGCTGTCAAGGAGTCTCAAGCACCCATATGGAGGACTTAAAGGGTAAGTAAGCCTCAAATTCATCATTTCCCTTCTTTACACTACTTGTTGCTCACTGATGGTAAAGAACCAAGAAGTTGTTAAAGAAGTAGAGCAGGTAGATCTAGAAAATAGTGGGAGCTTGGCATGGATGAAGGATGTGATTCCTTGGAGAAGAACCAAATGGGAGTTTTTTGGTGGAGTTGCCAGCTAGAAGTAAGCACTGAGAGACAAATGGATGTTCAGGATGAAGAAGAGTGAAAATGGACATGTGAGACAGAAGGCTAGGGTATATGGTCTTGAGTAAGCTGTAGAACAATGGAGGTTTGATCATTGTGTTTCTCTTTACCAGGTTGGATAATATTAGCTAAATTATTCTATTACTAGATGTTGTGCTTATTGCAGGGTTACATATACAGGGAGTTCCTAAACTAAAGGTAAATCTAGTTCAAAAGTATGTCATGAGGAATCTGGGAGCAGCAAGGTTCTTTAGCATGAGTGTGTTTTAGGGACATGGAAGGTCATATGTTGACTTTTTTTCAGGATGATTGTGTGAGATCGGTTAACACGCCGATGGTTGGACAGTTCATAAAATAGTGTCTTGATTCACATAATGAGGTTAAGTGCATGGTATGTACTAGACCTAAGTTTTCCCAAGTAGTGGGAGTATTCACAAGTTTGGAGTCAATCCAAGAAAGAAGCATTGGAGGGTAGTTCAGTGGATTCTTAGAGGGACCAGTAGCAGGTGCACATGTTATGCAGGGTCAAGTTATTTTCTACATGGGTTTGTAGATGTGGATGTGGCAGGTGATTTGGATGATAGGAGTTGCACCATAGGTTTTGTGGTGGTTGGTTTTCAAGGGTGATTTTGAAGAGGGATATAAAGCCAAGGGAACAAACTAGATGATGTATAGGTATAGGTATAGTTGCAGCTGTTTATCTCCAAGTGGGAGATTGTTAGGTTGTGGAGTGAAAAGCTTTAACTATGTAGACGAAGAGGAGGTTGCTGAAGTTCTAAAAGTATCGGCATTGGTAGTATAACTAACGTTAGTCATGATGAATGCAGAAGGCAACTAGCATCGACAGGGAGTCGGCCGATGTCAATCAGCACCAATCAGACAGGGACCAACGTCAGTCACCTGTGTGTTCTAGAACTGTTCATTGCACGAACAGTTAGTTTGTTGAACTGAGTGTTTACATGTAAAAGCTATTTCGAGTCTTGAGCTACGTGGATAGTTATAGTAAACTAAGAGTCTAAGTTATTATTTAAGTCTGGCATGTATTGTAATTATGAGCTGAAAAGGAAGGCAAGGAAGATCCTTCCATTATAAGATCATTGAGTTGCAGGTTGTTGCAAGCTCATAGGAGATCTACATGTGTAAGTATGGTCTATTGAATTGCAAGTTGTAGGTTCATGGGAGATCTACTTGAAGTACTTTAGAGTGCTTGGTACTGGCAGGGTTATTACTGACTGGTTGGAGAGGTGAACACCAATTTTGTGTGTGAGTTGTGTGTTGGGACCGTTTTTGGTAGGAGACTGAATTCTTGAAGAATTACTGTACACTTGAGGTGTGGGAAGCTTTTGGAAGGTGGGAGAAGAAGTGGCATCTTCTTTATTGTATTCTTTTTTGTATGAGTATTAATATAAGATTGTGTATTGTCTCTCATATTCTATGTTATTTGTGAATTCTAGTTACTTGTACTTCTGGTTAATTCCACATGTTTAATTGCTTGTATTTGGTAATCATATTGTGCTATTTTTTAGGATCAAGATCCTAACAAGTGGGATCAGAACAGGTGTTTCTATTTTGGATTCCCCAACAATACACTATAAAATAAGTCTTTTATCTATAACTATTCATTTTTTGCATTGGAATCATAAAATCTTTATGACCTATGCATCTACATGCCAAGCACCAACAAATGCTTTGTAACATTTTTGCATATATTTGGCCATGAATCAAATAGAAGGAATGAAGCAAAATAATGCATAACCATAATAATTTAGGTTTAGTTAATATATATTTCAATTCTATATAGATTTGGTCCTTGTCAAATATAGGTTTAGTCAATACGATTAGACTTATTTTTGGTTTATAATAAATCTTTCTTAGTCATAGTAATATTATTATTTTATGTTAGAGTTTGTCTATGTCTATTGTATGTTATTATTTAAGGTCATTATTTGGTCTTCAAAAAATTTAAATTGTCAAAATATCAAAAGTGTCAATTTTTTGAGTTTAATGTTCATATGTCAAAAAAGTCAAAGTTATTTAGGCTTATATTCACGTATGAATTTTCACTTGTACATGATGTCCACATTGTGGGGGGGATTTCCCTCAAAAAATTCATGCACCAGAGTTGCATCAACATACAAGCTAAGTAAAGATCAGTAACCTACTAGAGGTTGGAAGATCAATGAAAGGAGGTCTTTTAGTGACCTCTCATAAGTAGCCAATGATTGGGTCATACCAATGATGTGGTCACATTTTGTGTGGTGTGTTATTTTTCAATTGTATTGATTTCAATTTTTTAATGTAGTGTGGTTATTTTATTTACTTTTTGGCATCTGTGAAAAATAAGAATAGTTGTACCTATTCACTTGTGAATGATATTCTCATGCAATCCCTTTTGTATATTTACATTAAAGAATGTTGATCTAAAAATCATTTTATCAATCATGATGAAAGTTTAGTGGTAAACCTATGAAAACCATTTTGTAAGGTTAGTGGTGAACTTAAAAAAACCATTTTGTAAGGTTAGTGGTGAATCTTAGAAAAGCATGTTGTAAGGTTAGTGGTGAACCTGAGAAAACCATTTTAGGTTATTGGTGAACTATGAAAACCATTTTGGAAGGTTATTGGTGAACCTATAAAACCAATTATGGATGATTATGAAGGAAGACATGTGTGATGGCACATGTATGTAGAGAAGATCATGAGCACATGGAGGTAGCACATTAAAATTAAAAAATGAGATATATTGTACCATGTAAAAACTATGGGGGGGGTGGGGGGGATGTTGGGATTAGTTTTTACATTATGTGAATTTGGTTATTTACCAAATAGTAAATATTAGTCATAGGGTTGTTAATAACCATATGGTTAATACTGTAAGATTTTACTAGATAGTTGATATTATATTGTTAGGAATAACAATATAATGTCTCATATAGTTTGGAGATTATTTGGGATAGATATTATATGGATCTCAAAATCCTTGATTATAGGAAATATTCTCCTATAAATTTATAAATATGTTTAAATGAATTAATTAATTAGAGAGAGAGTGAATAATATATTATCAATTTGATTAAAATTCTCTATGTGCACTGCTCATATTTGAGTTTGGCTCTCTCATTTCTCAATAGGACAATAAGGCAACAAATTACCTTAGTTAAATATTAGTTTACATGCTCATCATGGTGTTGGACATGCACGACCATAAATTTTTAGATTGGGTACCTCTCTACTCAGTTGACCAGGACTTTATAATAATTTACACTAGCCTAGAACAAGGTAAACAAGTTTAGGAGTTATACTTGCCTGATAAACTTTTATTCAATCTTGAACATATTTATGTTCCTAATGGCACTCCTCACCAATGACTCATCTAGGAGGCACACTATGCCAAGACCTCAAGACACTTTAGTGTGACAAATACTCTAGATTTATTATAGTCTCACTTCTATTGGATACATATGCACATAGATGTGGAATTCCACATCAAGTTTTACATTCCTTGTTACATCACCAATCCCACAAATAAGAAGCCAAAACTTTACACATCTAAATCAGTTATATACAAACCATGTGAATATATCATCATGGATTTCATGACTAGGTTACCTATGATGAGATGACAACATGATGTTATGTTCATTGTAGTGGATAGGTTTCCTAGGATGGCTATCATGGTCATTTGAAAGAGATACATTGATATAGTTGGCACTACATAAGCTTTATTCAACCATGTTTGGGTCCATTTTGGACTGCCAACATCCATCATCTCCAATCAAGATCCATGCTTTGTGTCATTTTTGTTAAATGTTATGTGACTTTATGGGTACACAACTAGATCAGTTGATATCCTTTCATCCATAGATAGATGGGCAAAACAAAGTGGTCAATCATCTATATGTTCATCTTCTATGAATGTACAACCACACACATACTGACACTTAGGATGACCATATCTTATACATTTATCATGCCTTAAACATATCCCTTCATAACTTTGTGGGTCACAATCCATTCTAAACATGTCTTGAGTTTAAACTATTGGCACCTCTATACATCTCCTACCATGCACTAGTTGTTAGTGAGTCATGCACATAAGAATGGAAGTGGATAATGTCTATCCATCAACATGTTCAACAAATCCTCTCTCACATATAAGTAAATTACAAGGACCACCATGAAACATATTTCACACCTCATGCATTTTGAGTTGGTGATAAGTTGTCCTACACCTTTATAGGGAATGATTCAAAGGTTCACACTGGAAGATTAAGCATCTACACTATGGTCCTTACACCATTCTAAGCATAGCTAGTGAGAATCCCTTTATTCTTGATCTACCTCAGTACTTAGGCATGCACCTATTATTCAATGTGGAACTTCTCAATCCATACAATTAGCCACTTTTTGAGCTAGTAGTGACACAATATCCTTATGATTTAGATCTCAAACACTTATGCCCCATAGAGAAGGACCAAATAATTAAATTGACAAACATGCACACCTACCATGGCACACATTAACTTTTTTAAGTGGTAAAGGTTATATAATATGATGATAAAACTAAGTCATACACTTTACAAGAACTTTAAGTGTAGTTCCCTTAACTATGTAGCAATGCAATAGAGACCATTGATCTTAAATAAATGGAAAATAATCAATGTGTAGCTATTATTCATTTGAACACACTCCTCATTTATTATACTTCATAGATCTCACACCTCTCATGTAATCATGCATAATCATTTTCTTGAATTTTTTTGACAAACCTATGCACAGGTCATATACCTGCTTATAGACTTTCGTGTATTGATCTCCTCATATCATAGCCTATACACCTCACTATGTACCTCATATCTCAAAATATTACTTACCTCATTGAAACTTTTTCACAAAATCAATTACTCCTTTAGGCCCTATTACATCATAACCACATGTCATCAATCCTTGACCATGTGCATAACTCAAATTGCCCAACTAGTTATTGCTTTCAAAAGAGGATCTCGGGATTAGAAGTAGTTAGAAACAACCTAGACATTAACTACCCTATATGGTACCAACTACCATATTTAATAGGACTAACACACTACCAACATCCTCATTGGTGACTATACAAAAATTATCACTACTCTTTTATTATGCATGTTAAATATGTAATATACACATCTAGTCAAAGATAATAAAACCTACAAGAGTCTAGTTAATGTAATATGTAATCATAAAATGAATAGATTAATCTATTTATATACTTTATATAAATTAACTATAAACATTGTACTTTTTATTCATTATTCTTTCATTTATTAATATAATTTGCATTTCTTTCAAGTAAAAATTCCACTCCACTAAATGTGTTTTGTTTATTTCATCTGAATACATCATTGTGCATTCACTCTGCACAACCAAACATAGGTGTCCCCTGTACACTCAATCCTTGGCCCCATGGTTTAAATAAGTGGTCAAATCACAACCATAATCTAGCCTAAAACCTAAACCCAATGCCCCACCTCAACATGGCATCCTACATATTTGCTTCTTAGAATTAGGATCAAATGTACTTCTCCATTAATTTATGATAGGTCTCCTTTGCAAGACGTCATCATCAAAATGGGTTGGCATTCTAATACAATCATGAACATACTAACATGACTCAATAAATTTTATATAATCTATAAAAATTCAAAAGTTTTTTAGGTAGAATTCTCACACTTTGGTTAGTCTTAGTGTGGACAAAGATATCTATTATTCCTAAAGGTAGGGATCACATAACCATACACATTGTTAGTTTTACATACTTGGCATATTATTTTTCAAGATAAATAACCCCATTGTTGCTTAACATTTTTATATCCCTAAAATATATTAATTTTTCCCTTCACTTATGTGACTAGAACATATAACCAAGAGTTATTATCCTAAGTAATGATTCTAACTTTCCTCAAGTTTGATGATTGTCCATTATCCATATATCCTAATCATTTAATGCATACATATCAAGAAGAAGATGATAACATAAGAAATAAATATCATCATTTAGTTAGGATACAATGTATACAATGATTAAAAATAGTTCATCAGCTAAACCACATCTTTTTTACTTAGAATTCTCTTGAAAGGAGTATGAAAAGTTCTATGAATCATAATCTGCAACCATCAATGGGTGATGACATGATAGAAAAGACCATCAATAATATGTAGTCCCTTAAGATATATATAATGGATAAATATCTCAAAAATTAGGATTTGGGATGGGTTAATCCACATATAACTTATGTTTAAATAATCCTTAGAGCTTACATAATAGGGAAAGGTAATAACCCCAAGAGATAACCACCATTACCTTAGTCAACCATAATAGAATACTATAACAATTCCTTTTTTATTTAATTATCAATGGAGATATAGTTTGGACCCACTAATAATCATATTCTACATATGGTCTTCCCATTCCAATAAGGTAAGATAGTTTCTATAAAAAAATGTTAGCTCATATTTCCCAAATTTGATCAATATCTTACAAAGTTGTGACCTCGTAGGCTATTTGTAATCCTTCTACCAAGATTATTACTATGAGTCTCAAGAGTATCCAATTTTTTGTTCCCTAGATATCCCTATTCCATAAGTAACAAATCTTAACATATAGAGGTATGAATAATATAAATACATAATTGATCCAACAATCAATTTAGAGATGAAAGAGAAAGCATAGTTCGTATATAATGGAGTCACATAGACTTGTTTGGAAATCTTAACTCTCTACGTTATCACCTCAGAGTTTACTTATATAAATAAAAATTACATGGTATTCTAAGACCTCATTTCAATTAACATCATTTTATGATGACCTTTCGCTAATTGGTTTCATTTTCTTTTGAGAATTATAATATTTTAAGTATGTGTAGTCATGTTTCATCATGAAATCTCATAATTATTATAAATTATAATTTTTATCTCTTAATAAAACATGAATTCCTTAATTCATCCCAATGTGAGGTTATTGAATTGCTAATTAACTCTCAACCATCATTTGTTTCTTCATATTCTCATGCATTTGTATTTGAAGAAAAATAATACCATTTTCCCCACTAAACTTCATCATACATAAAAGTTGTAAATCTTGCAGTAATTATCTGTCATAACATTTTTTTATCTTGCTCATGTAAATAAAAAACATCATGCACCACACTTCATAAAACATAATTTAATTTGTGCTTTAGTTCTATGCAAAAAATTACAAACTATATTTTTATTTATAAAGAACACTAATGGAATTGTTCTTGTGAAATGTGTATGACAACTCCACAAGTTTTCAAAAAGTGATTCACGCATTCATCATTGTCTTTAAATATGATAACTTTTACATTGTCATAACCTAGCTCGAAAATCCTGCTATAAAAAGGTCATTGATTGATGTAGGTCAAACCAAGTTATCACTAGGAACATCATAATCTCATAATTAATCCTCTAGATTAATATGTGTTTATTATTTGATGTTATCAATATTAATTTTTTTATCAAATTTAAGAGTGTCTATTTAGATAACTCAAACTTACACACATAAAACCCCCCAAATAAAACATAGATAAATTAAATTTCAAAAAGTAAAAGGAATCATTTTAATATATGGCTATCAAGACTTTATCTATAAGGGTTAATGCTTTTTTTTTTATTTCACGATCTCACAATTTAAAATTATTTTAATTTCATTTTATTTTATATATATATATATAATGAAGAGGAAAAATAATGAAATATGAATTTTATACACTTCCAATAAGTATTTAACTTATTGAAAATGAATTTCCTACACTTCTAATAAGCATTTAACTTTTTGAAATTGTTATATATATATATTCAATGAAGAAGAGAAATAATGAAAGAGGAATTTCATAGACTTCTAATAAGCATTTAACTTATTGAAATTGTAAGGTAAAATTTTACAGGCTTAAAACGAATATAATCATCAACCCAAAATTAGTGTGGGGCATATCCCTTTGCACACGAAAGACATTTACTATATTTCATATATCTTAAAGTGGGTTCCAATTTATGACCAAAAAAAAGGCAATGGGGATTTGGACTACACCAATGAATAAAATAAATATTAGGCTTAAGTCTATGAATACTTAAACATGCTACTTTATTGGTATGCACTACCTTTTGCAACAATTAAAACAATGGTATTAAAGGTTTCTATGTTAGGCTTATGACCAGCAATCGTACAAAGTTCTCGATCTATCTACAAAGCATGCTTCAATATTAGAACAAGGTTTATTAAGAGTAAGACAAAGAATTTCATGCTCTAAAAGTAGGTTCCAATTATATGGATAACTTATTAAAAGAAGTGATATATTGGCACATCTCTTATTATAGTCAAATCTCATACTCCATAATTGGCCTCATGATAGAGACAAGGTCCATTGGGGTGCATTAGGCTAGTATACTAGGGTATGAGGTTTTATTTAATCATTATATATCTATATCTTCTTACATTATAGGGTCAAATAGTTTCTCACACAATTATCTATATACACATAATATTTTCAACTTTTATCAATTAATGATGCTTTCTCTTTTGCAGGAACCCATCGAATCTCAATATCTTTAAGTGCATGCCTTTAGGGGTGCATTGGGAAAGGGATGGGTAGACCATTGCTACTTTACATGATTTTTGGCCCTATACTACCACTTATTATAACACAACCATCTCCTAAAATCATTTCCCTAATCTTTACCTCCTATTTTTCACCCTCCTCTAGTCATTTTCTGCCTTCATTAGCCCTTTCCTAGCCTAAAATCCTTTTTGATGTTTTACATTACACTATCAACCCCATGAAACCACTTTCCCTATGAAACCATGATATGATCCCAATAAATTATGTTGATTACATGTTATTTTAGTTCATTCTCATGAGACTTGTAGGTAATTTCATAACTTAGATATGGATTTCCTTCTTGGTCTAAATTTTGACCATGATTCCCTCATTAATAAACATCAACAAACCTATGGAATTTCCTTCAAAGCTCAAAAAACACAAAATAAAAATCAAGCTTTGAACCAAGCTAATGTTTATCTGGATATCTATAAAAACCTTATTCCAAACCATCAAGATAATAATGATAATCCTACTCCTTCCACCAATAACATTGACAGTCTTATTGACCAAACTCTTGAAGAGAATGTGGTCCATATGACTAATATGTGAAGGTTAGTTTCCTTCAGTGATTATTATCCTACCCACATGCACCAATCATCTCACACTTTACATGTTATCAAAGATTATTCTCCAACTCACTTAATAGAATTGGGACAAGAGGGCCTTATCTCTTTCAACAAATAAATTCCACCACCTCTATTAGATAACACTTCTCATACCATTTACACAATTTCTCCAACCTATTTTGATATTAAACCTTTTAATACTATTCCTTCAAATCTATCACAAAATAAACCTACATCAAATACCTCATCTTCTCATGATAATCAACCAATTTGTCCCCCAATTAAACTTCCCACACCCTATCAACACAAATTTACATGCACTTTTGATCCTCATTTTGAGGAACTCCTCCAACATTATGCCCCTCTATCTAGTAGTCCCCTCATGGGTTATGATGAATGGGATCTTATCATAGAGCTTATTAATCTCTCATCTCAAATTCCCTTTCTCAAACTCATGTGAAATTATCTACATCATCTCAACCACCTTATGCAACTCACATACAAAATAAACATCCTCTATCCTTCCCTAAAAGGATATGAAGCTACCTTATATAGGTTAGAAGATAATATATTACATTAATGTGAAGAGATGTCCATACATGTTGATGAAATAATGGACACTTCTCTCTCTCTCAAATTCCCTACTACTTATATGATTCCAAATGATATTATGCCTCATGTATATGTTCTTCCCCTCTTCATAAGCATCCAAATCGGTTACATCCAAGTCAAGCATGCCTTGATTTATTAGGGTCTAAGTACCTATGTTTCCTCCTTCAGCTTCATTAAAACCCTTATATACTCTGAATGTAATCTTATGTCCACATGCAACACATGTCAAGGCTATGACCAAAGGTAAATGTATCCCTTACGTTGTGTGTGGCTCCCTATCACCATCCCACCTATCACTATTTGAGTGAAGGTTATGATCTTCAATTTTACTCTCTCCTATAATATATTGCTTGGCAGGTCATAGACTCATAGCATGAGGGTTGTCACCTCTTCTACCTACTAATGTGTCAAGCTCCCACATAATGGTGAAATATATTAGATTCAAGGTGAAATTAACCCTTAGAATTTTGAGTAATTCCAAGACCATGGTGTATTCAAAATTACAACCCTTGAACCCTTTCTTAGTGTTACATTTCAATAATCTCAACATTTTAATTTCCCTACCAACTTTACACAAGGTTAACATGGTCACCCCAAACTCATCAGGAATATACCACCTAACCTCTTAGATTTTGATGATGATGAACCTGATGAGATCAACCTCAAGATAAAACTTTCAATTTCTCTCCTCATCTCATTACCCAGCTTTCACCCTCTTTGAAGTCATATTCCCATAAACCACCTACTGATAATATACCCTTCAATTTAACTAAGACTCAACACTTTATTAATCATGCCACCTATAATGAGAAGGTCATACCTACTTGCATAATTGATATTCATACACCTAACTATGATGATGGTTATACCTTAGATGACCCATTTATAGGAGGTCTTGTTCAGGCTCGAGATGTTAAGATCCTTCATTATATTTCTTCTTTGTTTTAGTTTTTTTGTTTATCTTATCACATTTTATCTTGTATAGTTCCTAATTTTATCATTATTCCTCTTGTTCATAGGGTAGACATGGTGTGTTCACATGACACGCCTCTATTTTATAAATAACCTATTAGGAGCATGCTTATGGATTGTTATATGATTGGGCCCTATCACTTTGTTAGATACTAGGATCCTTATAGATGGATTACCCTAAGATGCTTTTTATAGTCCTTAAACCCTCTGTGCATCCTACTCATCCCTCTACTAATCCTATTCCAAATTTTATTCATGCTTTATCTGAGTCTCTTCCTGCATATGATTCTTTTTTTCCTTTAATTGAGCCTCATCCAATCTCTCCACCAGCCCTACTTCCCCTTGATGATGGCCTATTTTCTTTACCATAACTTACTCCTCTACCTTGCCAATGGGCCAATAAGTTGTATTGTTAGATTCATAAAGTTATTTATCATTGGACTAGAGATTATAAATTATCCCAACCTGCCCTGGCTTCTGCTTCAACTCCCTCTATTAATATACCCATAAAGTCTACTAATAAACATATATGCTACGTCTATGTCATAGATAATCATTCCTCCACTCATTTGTGAAATCTTGGATAATATATAGACACCTTACGTCCTAATATTCCTTAGCCTATATACAAGGCTATACCTCCCCTAAGTTATTACCTAAGTATAATCCCAAATATGGAGAGGTATATTGTCTATGGAAACAATGTAGTACCCATCACATGGATCATTATTGCATCCTCCAATAGCATCTCTAAGATCACCTTATGATCATTCCAACACCTATTATCCCTCCTCCCACATGCACCCATGCAAGAAGGCTCCCCCTTCTACCCCCATGGTTTTGCCACTTTGTCCCCTTCTTCCCCTATGGTGCCTCCATCTGTGGTTCCTCCACCTATGATCCCTTCACCTTTGGATCCTCCTTCACTTGTAGTCTCTTCTCCATCAGTGACTCCTTCATGTCCCATAGATTCCACTCATATTCATTCTCTTGAGTGTCCCTTACATAATGGCCCTCATGAGCATGATCCTTTAGGCATGCCTACATTATTTTTCAATGAGATTTAATGAGAGGTATTCTCCCAGCATTTTTTAAATATTGATGAGACCCTCACTATAGTTAGAGTCTAGCTTTATAGAGATTTATCAGATGTTATGGATAATGTTTATGGATAAATATACCAATACTTATGAACACAACATATTTATTTCCATGGTTGTCTCATTATTTTCTCATGATTATTTTCTACCTTATCTCTATAACATGGATAATCATTATTGTGACTTGGTTATACAAACATTACTCCCCTTGGTCCTCCTTATTTACCATGTCAGTCATGTCATCATTATAATCTCATTTAACTAGTCATCTCACTATAAAATAAGTCATCACATGGATAATCTCATTGTGACTTGTTTATTTATCAGTTAAAAAAGAGTCATCTCATTAAAATGTCATTTTACCAATCCATCTTAGATATCCCTTTATTTCCTTTTGAAAACTAAGCATACACATGGTTGAAACTTGAAATAACATATTATTTCATAGGTAAACCTAAGTGTTTTTAATCAATCATGTCTTCGAATACTTAACTTCCTTTAACCAAATTCTAAGGCTCATTTTGTTTATCTCTCATGTTGGTCATTCCAAATCCCTATGGAGGAGAAATTTTAATATCCATAAAATTTAAAAGCCAAATCATTTTAACAAAAGGTAGTGATATTAAATCAACATTCAAAATTTTAAATATCAAATCAAACTAACGTATATGATTTAAATCATATCTCCTTTTTCTAATCGAAGATAAAAATCCACATCTAACCTCATAATAGAGTTAAGGTCCATTAGGGTGTAGTAGGCTAGTAGATTAGGAAAGGGGAAATAATCTTTTAGTGGTACCTACTTTCTCACACAAGTACCTACTCTTCACAGTAGACTAATAACTCTATAAGAGGTCCTAAGGAATGGGGAACACATTATGGGAAGGTATTCCATTTTACTTTTCCTTGTTTAAATAACCAACATGATTTGATCTTAGTATCTCACTTATCTACCTATATAGCTTTGTGCTTATTGTGGATGGGTATTCTTTATATATTGATGGTCACTAGTCACTTAGAGTCTTTTATATGTCCTTAGTATGCCTCATGTTTCCTAAGGTCTTCTCATAGATGCATACGTTGTTATTTTTACATTCCCTCTCTTCTTTCCAAAAATCCTAATATTTCCCCTTGAGAAAAAAAAAATTCATTGATCACTCCCCCATAGGGATTTATTTTTTGAGTTGCAATGTAAGACCTTGGATAGCACTAGGCCTTCCTCAAAAATTACCAAATTACCATTACAAACATTTATTTTAACATATTTTTCTTGTTATTTACACCTAATTTGTGTTCCCTTTATGATTTGTAGTTTAAGAACATGGATAGGACCATGCCTTCCTCATGAAATCTTCTAATACCCAAGTCACAATGAAATTACATGTGTTAAATTTGAGATAAATCATGATTACTTATGAGTTACATGTCATTGACATGATTCCCATCTTGATATAGTATATTTTATGCTTACCTCATTGATATTTCACTTTTATCTTCTTATTTTTTGATTATATGTAAGAATACAACCATTTTCCTTAAGTTTTTCATACTTCCCAGCGTGAACTAATGTGATCAATTTAAATTTATTTTTCCAATTTTGTTGCTCTTTTATACTTTCTAACATGATTTAGTATGATTGATTGACTTAATTGTTTTGTTTTTTATACCATTTGGTTTTCTTATGCCTTCCATTTTATTACATTACTTTCATACTTCCCAACATGATATAGTATGATTTTATTTGTTTTAATTTGGTATAAATCTTTTTCATATTTTAAAAACATTATGTTATACTTTTTACCATATTTGGTTTATTATACTTAGGCATCTTTTGTTATTACACATTTCCCATCACGATATAGTGTTTAGTGCATTTGTTTTGATTAATTATACTTTTCCAAGTCATTTTTGCCTTTTTATTTTAAACCATGCATGTGTATCCCATAATATTAGAAAATAAAACACTCCACATATATTTCCCATGATATATACAACAAAATCAAAATACGTGTGTTATAATGAAATACATCCATGCATCAGTATCCACAACCAAACACAACTCATGAGATCAAATCCAATTGTCAAAATCAATATCTATATATATCATGTGTTTTATACAATACAAGGTATAAAATATAAATTACATAGCTCCACCTCTATGGTTGGGCTCCATCATGCCTATCTTGTGGCCTAGCCACACTACCCATAGATGCATAGGGTTGTCCCCTCTATATAGTATGTTGTAATGAGGTAGTTTGGGATCTCAATCATATTAACTATCCCTATAGACTGGCCACCTAGGCTTGTACCTATCCAAGTTGAACAATGGTATCCATGTGCATTACTCTCTCCTAAGCCAAGGCCTATCAAGCCTATGCCTCTCCCACTCCCACGCCTATCAATGGCTGAAATCCATCCCCACATGTCTGCAAATACCACATGGCATCCCCCACTAGTCTAAACCAACTTATCTAGGTCGGGGCAGATGGTACTATAGGATCATCCACCATGGTGGTGTCATATGGTGCCAACACCCCATCTAAAATGTCATGGTGTGTATCCATAACCAAAGATCCCCAACTGGCCTCCTCTATCATTAGATATACAAAACCAAAATTAGGTAGATATTAGATCACATATATATCTCAAAATCTATATGCCTACTATAATCATATGCAACTAGTATTTTATATCAAAACTTAAAATTCCAACATTTATCACTAGTCCCAGTGTCACTAACCACCATCTCTCCATATGCTCATCACCTAAGCACCCCCTCTGTGGATCACCTCCCCACCAGTGTAAATCTAGGAGTCACCACTTATGTACACTATGATCCTCTCTTAAGAGGTGCCTCTATCAACCAGATCTATCTCAAAATAGTTATTGGATCATCCTGTATTACTACCCTCACCTATTCCTACTCTCATTAGTGGTGCCTCCATCTATGGTGTGGTTTATGTGGTCAATTTTTCTCCTACCATGATGCTTTTTTTGGTTTTTGCTTCATCCCTACATCCACATCCATATCTTCTCATCCTCTAACCACTTATTATCATGCTCGACTAGTCCATGGTCTCACATGCTACATCCTAAAATTATGTATCTCTACTGGTACCCCTCCTCCTCCTCTCCCCCTTGATTCTTTATCATGTTGTGCCCAAAAATTAGGCACTACTAAATGGGACACTAAGTGTAGGAGTCCAAACTACCTTGGAAAGCATGCCACCATATGTGGCTCTACCCACTAGGTATAGTGGCCCATGATTTACACATGAGCTAACCCTATTGCCATGGTCAACCAACTAGGCTAAATAGTATCAGTGTGCATGTAAGGCTACCAAATTATATCCCCTCATGTCATCATATACAAATTTATCACATGGTTAATGCCCTAGGATACTTGGTCCTACCACCATCTCATCACCTGAGGTAACCTATCATCCACCATGTGGGGCAACCCAACTAGTCAATACATATGAACCTCTCATATATCTAGGAACTTAATAAAACCACCAACCCATGGTCTTCTACCCTATGTATATCATCTCATACATATCATTTATGATTTGGACCTAGATGATAGATTTAAAGTCATATATAACTCTGTGATCCAAAATGGACTGACATAATGCTATCATGTATAGTGATACCTTATCGTATGACTTATGACACAACACTCATGTTATCACAAGTATAATCATGGCCTTTAGAATATCCAAAATATACATGATATATATATATATATATATTTGACCCATAAACCTAGGTATATCCTATCTAAGCATGTCACCCACCTGGCTAGTGCTCACCTCTCCTCCAGATCATCTGGTGTCCCTATGATCACTAGTCTCCCTCTTATCGGTAGTCCCAACAAAGCATGTGGATAGTCTAGTATGATACCCACCTCTATGGTATCCCCATACACCACCCATCAAAAAGTGTTGGTCAAACATTCCCATGCTCCAAATAATATGATAAAGAGATCAACACTTAGTGGGACGTGCCTCATCTCCATAATACCTCCAAAGTTGAGTGTAATTAGTCATGATCTATCCACATCAGTCAATCACTCTATTATATCCATTAGCCATGATGGATCTATCAGTCACCAATACTCTAGTGTCTCTATTAAATATCAAACAATAAAGGATGTATCAAACCTCCATGACATTAATAATCAAAATACATTTCTTTTTAAAAATCCAAAAAACTCAGTCGATTAAATTTAGTTTCTCCATTTTATATAGAATCAACCTATTTAATACTAAATAAACCCTATACTTTAGATTGGATCTTTAAAATTCCTAATATATCAACCACATCAATACTATATCATCCACCTTCTTGCCTTGCAATATTATATCAGCCCTGTTATACACAGTCGGCCTTTGGCAGCAATACTACATTAGCCCTATCAAGTAGACTATGTCAGTCATGATCTACATAGTTGGCCTTGTCTCTCTTAATAACTAATTCAACCCACTACTACGTAATAATCCCCCTATTAACATATTAAATTATCCCATTACTATGCATTCAGCCTTATCACTCTCCCTTAGCTTATAGACTAAGTTGACCATGTTAACTATGTTCATCCATAGTGATGACTTTTTGACCATTTACAATAAATACCATGGGCATTTATTAGTCTAAATTCTTCCTACCCAGTACCCCATTATACCCCTAGTTCACTTTAAAATTTATTAGGGTTCATTTTGATGCCTATATTTTGCCTACCAGTCATTTTTCCATATTTATCTCAATTTCAAATAAAATATTCAAAATTTTGAAATTTTAGTTTCTTACTTGTGTTGCACTCACTACATCCTCTAAGCGTCTTCCCCATCTTAGTTATTATCTCTTCATCGTGATGGCTCTTTGGTCTCAAAAAAGGTCTCTCAAAGCTATATTTTCTCAGAATAGTAAAAATAACAAATGAATTATTTTTTCACCCTCTTTATATTTATTATTCAAAATTATTTACTTTTCAAATATTTATCATCAAATTTTATATTTTAATCATATATTTGTATCTAATAACTCTTTTTCTAAACTATAAAATGTTCTATAATCCTAAAATCATAGAGAATATTTTCACTTATTATATCTTTATGTTTCAAAAAATATATTTTTTGCTCTTTTCACTAATCTATACAAGTTTGCCTAATATTATCTACATTAGAAACCTTCACATTTCTTGCATCATCTTCTTTATCTATAGCACTAAGGTAAGTAAATGTATGTGTTTTTAAATTATGTCATTTCATTTATCTTATTTACTCCTTAATATAATTTATTCATCTTCAGTGTTGTGTGTTGTTATGTTCTTTCTCAAAGCACCATCCCATGTTGCACCTACATGACAGATGATGATATTCAAGTGGGGAATATATATACACATAATATCTTCAAATTTTATCAATTAATAATGCTTTCTCTCTTTTAGGAACCCATTGAGTCTCAATCTCTCTAATTGAATGCCTTAAGGGGTGCATCAGGAAAGGGGTGGGAAGACCATCGGTGTTTCACATGATAGTTTTCCCTATACTACCACTTGATATCTACACAATCATATCCTAAAAACATTCTCCTAAGCTTTTCCTCCTATTTTACGCCCTCCTCTAGTCAAAATATTTTTTTATGGTATATGTTACATTATTGGCCCCATCAACCTTGTATTATAATTGATCAAACTTATTTAGGGTTTAGGTCGGCCCCTATCCAACCTAGAAGAAGACCTAATTTTTTTTTGTTAATAATGATACAAGGTCAATTGGGTCGACCTTATTGGCCAAAACTTTTGGAAAGGACTAGGGTCAGATCCATCTATATAAACACATCCATTTCATCATTTATTTAGGTTAAGAGATATATATTGTACATATACTTATCCATCATTATAATTGAGGAGCATAGCTTAAGGTTTCATACTTTCTTTGGAGATATGGATCTTTTCTTGTGGAAAAGTCTTTTGGATGCATTGATAGGTTGTGTAGCCTAAAGTTGATTTATCCTTGTCATCCTTACATACCACAATAACCTATTACGAATCACCTTGACCAAGGGATATATTGAGGCTCAAAAAATTCATCTTAAAAGGTAAGTATTCTTAAATTTGTTCCTCCTTTAAATGAGTAGATATATTTACATTTATATTTATTTTCCATGCATTAGGATTACATATATATTGACTTAAGTATATGTCTTATATACTTATTTACTTATAATGTTTATTACCCCCACTTTGTGCCACAAGATTTGGTGATCACTATATTAGACTTTACTTATTATTTTAGTGAATATGAAAACATAAGACCTACTTATGGTTATTGCATAGTTTTACTTGATTAGAGGCTTTGGGACCTTCCCTAGTGAATTTATTATGGTAAAAGATCCCCTACCTAAGTCTACTAGATATATCTTGATCATGACACTGAATATATAATGTGTTGACAATCCAAAGTGTAAGCAAGATTTATCTTCTCTGAGCTAGGATTGATTTATAGATTAGTTACATTTCCCTTTGCATATAGTATCCAATCTTCACAGTAAACTGACAACTCTATAAGGGGTCTTGAGGAGTGGGGAACACATTTTGGTAAGGTAGGATATTTTTATTTTTCATGCATATAGCCTTCATGGGATTATATTTATACTTAATTTGTTATCCCAAGCTTACACTTTCTAGGTGGGGTTCTCTATGTCCTTGATGTCAATAGTTCTTAGCTTGACACACTTGATTATAATGTCTTATCCTATTAAGAATTTATACATCACCTTTGCATCACCTTGCATCCTTATATCTCCATAAAATCTTTCTTAATATCCCTTTGATGTATATTTCTTTCAAATGATCTTATCCCTCTTATTTACATTCTCATCTTCCATCTACTTTTTCAAATTTGACTTTTAGCTTCCATTTATAAGAACTCTTGGATTTTCAATTTATGACTTGCATTGTAAGACCTTGGGGAATAAAACTAGGGATTCCTCATGAATTCACATCATATTTCATATCCACACCATAAATGTCATCATAGTTATATCTCTAGATGGTTGTGTTTTCTTACATCTTGCTCTGGCAAAGGCATTGATTTCTATTTTTCACTCATTATTTTTTTGTTTTTATTTATCACCTATCCGTGTTTGATTTGAGTCTTTTCTTATCTTACATGGGATGTACCTTAAAATCATTTTTATTTTTTTCTATGTTGGATTCAAGTTCACTTTACCTTTATTACATTAGATGACATTTTCATACATTTATTTCATATGCTTGTTTGATTATCTTTCATTTTTTCTTACATTGGATATCTCTTTTCATAGTTACTTTTCACATCTTATGATTAGCTTTGTCTTAAATTTTGAAGTGATTTCAATTTTTTTTTATTACAATTTTTTACATATCTTATGTTTTGGTTTAAGATTTGCATCTATCTTACTTACATTTTGTATGTTTTACATCAATTTATTCATTTTATTTTACATCTTTTGTTAGTTTAATTTCTTATCTAATTTATTAAAATATTTTTTTTATTATTTTTTTTTTGTTCTTTTTTACCATACATTTGATCACGTTTGATTAAAAAAATTAAACATACATCTCATTATAACATTTTTTCATATCATGGTATTAAAATTATAGTACATGCTAGAAATAAAAAACTACAAGTACAAACACATGTAGATAACTAATGAACCAAAAATGACACACACACACACGTGTGTGTGTGTGTGTGTGTGTGTGTGTGTGTGTGTGTGCATGTATGAGTCTCTTCAGTTTCATACATCTCAATACAACATCAAAGTAAAAAATATGGTATCTTTAGGTATGTGGATCACCTTCATCCCCCTAGGGATGAGATACCATGCTCACAATATATACTCCTAAATAAGTAAATTAAAAGCTCACACGTAATGATTGAGTTTGGGACTACATGCCCTATACCTATCCTTATGAATGGGCTACCTATGTCTGAAACTATGTAACTCATCCCATTATAGCCATTGTGAGTATCTTGCTTTGTGGTTAATGCAATTTTATTGCCTATTTTCCCATAGTAATCACTGAATACCATGTTTTCATTTTATCACCTCATTTTCATGTTAGTATTATCACCTAAGCTACAACCTACTCTCAGCATTAGATATCCCTCACAATTAATCCAATGAATCTAAACTAATTATCATGAGGCCTAACTAAGGGTGATATAGGATTTGGTATGATAGTAATATCATGTTTTGTTAGCATGGCATCAAGGATCTCATGTTGTGATATCTTAAACATACTCTACCATTGTGTCACCTCCTATACCACATATACAAAATCAAGGTAGATTTGACATAATATCTCATATATACAAAAATATCTAGCATACCTACTAGTAGTACCTAGCATGTATATCTCTACATATAGGAAAATTAAATTAATAGCATAATTTATACATATTTTGCATACCTATTTTATTTACATCAATTATCTCACCTACCTCCATCATAATGACTTTGAGATGGAATGAATCCTTTCCATCTATCCTAATGGATGGCCTATCAAATTGATCTTTACATCTAACTATATATGGCCCATCTTATATTTGGATATGTCTATGGCTCTACCTATATCTGAGGGGTAGCCATCATTTACGTGCCTCTGCCATATCTTCCTTGTGATAATCATAGCCATAATTGTCATTGCCTCACTATCTCAAGGGAACAAGGTCTCACTACTAGGACTATGGTTAGTACGCCTCGACCTCATATCCCTCATGAATTCCTAACATACCTCACCTAGTATATTTGCATAACCAAATGAGTTATCGAGTGTAATAATATAAAACTCCCATATACACAATCACATGGATGTGGCTCAACCAACTAGGGTTAGTACCCCATGATCTTTCTTTAATTTCTCTCTTGTATTGTAGTTGGACAAGATGGGCATGTATATGTCATGCCCCTATATGGAATCTATACTATTTGTCATGTCTTGATAGTCTCCAAAGATGGCATATGATAAATCATGTGTACCATATGATCATATACCCATCTCTTGACCTTAGGTAAATGGTCATCTATCCAATGAGGCATCCGTACAGGACTATATATGGGGAACCTCTCATATATTAAACACTCAAAAATATTCATAGGACCTATAGACTATTTTCCCAAACTTAGTGCACTATATAAATCATGTACAAGCCACATCCATACTATATCTCCCATATTATACAAAGTTTCCATCTCCAATGTAAACCAACACATAGCTATATTATACATAGGTATATTCCCACTTGACTTATTACATATCACATGCATATTCATAATTCCAATAATAACATTTTGAGTATTTGGAATGTCAGACTCATACACTCAAAAAAAATTATGATGAGCTTACATTAATCTTGCCAATCAAATCTAATAACCCATCAAGATAACTCATATGCATCATCCACTAATTGTGGCACATCACATACCATTAGAGCACCTATAATAAGTAGCCCTAGTATGGCATGGACATCCTCTAGGGTGATCTCCACCTCAATGGTACCCCCCTCCACCACCCATCTAAATGTTTTTTATCTTTCCCCATCACCCCAAAAACATAGTGATGAGATATAGGCTTAGAAGAACATGACACATCTCCATAATACTTCCAAATTAAAGAGTCACTAGTTGTGCTCTATTTGTCACTGATAATCTCTCCAAAAAATCTAATAGGAAGTTGGCATTAACACTCATCTATAGTCATCTCTACCTCCATAAATATCAAATAATAAAATCTAATCATATTTTGACCCAAAAATATGAAATCAAATCAATAACTTAACTAAAATACTAAATAAAAATTGTTCATACTTTCTATAATATTGGCCATTTTCTTATTGGTATAATGCACTAACCACCTATAGTTCACATTGTATTATCCATGTTTGCATTTTATATTTTACCAACCACTACTATATTATATCAATTTCCATTACCTTGTATACTAAATCAATGATACTCTAATATATCAGCTAGCATATGTTTCATACTAAATCACCCACACCCTATGGTATTAACCAGCATATGTTTCTTATTACATTATCCCTACCCTCAGTATCGGTCATGTTTAACACTTCATACTATACTATCCCTGACTTAAATATATCAGCCATGATAACTTATTCAATGGTATTGACCATACAGTATGGTATCATCTATTCTAATATTTCCTACTACATCAACCATACCCTACGATATCAGCCAATATATTTAAATATATCAGCCAGCATATGTATTATCCACTAACCACCTATAGTTCACATTGTATTATCCATGTTTGCATTTTATATTTTACCAACCACTACTATATTATATCAATTTCCATTACCTTGTATACTAAATCAATGATACCCTAATATATCAGCTGGCATATGTTTCATACTAAATCACCCACACCCTATGGTATTAACCAGCATATGTTTCTTATTACATTATCCCTACCCTCAGTATCGTTCATGTTTAACACTTCATACTCTACTATCCCTAACTTAAATATATCAGCCATGATAACTTATTCAATGGTATTGACCATACTGTATGGTATCATCTATTCTAATATTTCCTACTATATCAACCATACCCTACGATATCAGCCAATATATTTAACTATATCAGCCAGCATATGTTTCATACTACATCACCCACACCCTATGGTATTAATCGGTATATGTTTCTTATTACATTATCCCTACCCTCAGTATTGGTCATGTTTGACACATCATACTATACTAGCCCTCACTTAAATATATCAGCCATGATAAATTATTCAATGGTATTGACCATACCCTACGGTATCATATATTCTAATATTTCCTACAACATCAAACATACCCTCTAATATCAGCCAACATATTTACCAACTGTATCATCCATACCCCACGACATTAGATAGGATTTAAAATATCACTTTACTAGTTTTATCATCCTAATAGGTATAATTATTCAAGGGTGGAATTTTCTATCCTTATCCCTATTTTTTATTTTTCATCAATTACCCATTACCATTCCTACTTTTCTTCATTGTGACACTTTTTGGGGTAAATTTCACTATGTATATTTTCCCTTAATCTTAAATTTCCTAAACCTAGTTCATTTTATTCAAAATTAAAAATAAAACATTAATTATACCACCTACTTGTATGGCTCCAATGGTTTCTCTGATGTGACCTCTTACACATCCACCTCCACATATAGTGTATGTAAATATACAACACATTTTTGATAATTTGAATATTTTTTTATTTTATGTTATAAGGATAAGGTGGGTGTTTACTTATACCCCTAATCATGATTGTATCATTTTATATTAGAACATGTTTCTTCCTACATAGTTGAGAATGCGATACTCAAGTTGAGTTTGTTGTAGGTTGTGAAGAGTCCTACTTTGTTAAGTTGAGAGTTATTAGGAGTAAAATATGTCACACATAGGAATACCTCTTGGAATAAGAGGACAATCATCTAGGGTTACATATTTGGACAAAAATTTAAGAGGAATACAACCCCATATAGATGTTATCGATATTTCATAATGTAACATCTATTTTTCATATGAGTGAAGATGAAGAAAAAGCCATAGAATTTCATCTATAAGAGTTGAATAAATAAGTGGATGATATATTCTTAAACTCCATAGCCAAAATGGGAGTCAAGCCAAAGTTAGACAATGTTAGATACTTAGGAGGTTTGTGCCCTAAATAAATTGATAAAATCATGAAACTTGAAAACAAATTGAATAATGAACAAATGGAGAACCCCTAAAATGTAAAGCTTTTTTGCACAAATTTGAAAGGACAAACATCCTTTTCATGGGATCATATGCAGCTAGAAATGGTCAGAAGTGGTAAGGATAAATTTAAGACCTTAGATAGAATGACCATAAAGTTAAAAGGAAATTTTATACCTTCTAATTATCAGCTAAGTTTATTTAATAAGTTGTAGATTTTGAGGCTGAAATACATGAGTATAGAGGGTTACATTAAGGAGCTATACAAGTTGACAATTCAAGCATGCCATGTGGAATATTATGAATAGAATATTTCAAGGCATGTAAATGGTCTTTATATTTCCATATAAGATGAGTTTGGAATGATAAATTTATGTTTGATAGAGGAAACCTGTCACCATTATAAAGGTTGAATGGAATTTTTTAAGGAAATAATAAAATATATCAAGAATAAGACACATATTTTTAAGGGAAATTAGTCAAACAAATGTTGGAAGAGGACATCATACACTTGAGGAAGAAGCTAGTACTTATAAAAATCAAAGTCAAGAGTAAGGGGAAGATCATAGATGAAGAGGTAGAAGGTTCTCAGGTACATGCCTTAGTGTGGAATATAGGTTAAATATAGAGATTATGAGCATGCACAAGCATAAAATAGTGTTAGTAAAAGAAATGAGGCCAACACTTATATTATACAAGTAGGTGAGTAATTTGTTACATAGACTAATCACATGGAAGAATCTAAATATGGATATGATGATGATGAGAGTGTTACTAAAGCATGAAAAGAAAGAGAATGAACTTTTGCAAAGGAAGAATCATTTCATAACCATTTATAAATCTATAGGTCGGTGTTGTAAAGTCATTATTGATAGTGGTAACGTAAATAATTTGGTGTCAAAGGAAATGGTGGATAAGCTTGGGTTGAAATATTAAAACACCCAAATTCATATAAGGTTTCATGGTTACAAATAATAAATCATGTTTTGTTAAATGAATAATGTGTGATCAATTTCAAATTGTGTTTTATAGAGATGAAGTTTTTTGTGATATTATGCCCATGGATGTGTGTCAATTGTTTATGGGTAAACCATGGAAATTTAATTGTAAGACCATACATTATGGGAAATATAATACCTACACCCTTTTGAAGGATGATAATAAGTATACATTTATCCCATTAAATTAAAAAGAGGAAGACGTGAACAATAGTCCTAAGGTTTTAATTGTTTTCAACAAATAGTTTTAAAAAGAGGCAAAGAAGGAGAAGGCATGCATTTCCTTCATAACCCAAAACTAAGCAAGTAGGAACAATGGATAAGGTAAATGAATTGAAGGATGTTTTAGAATAATATGTTTATTTTTTTTCCAAATATTTTTTAGATGGGTTACCACCCATTAGGATCATTATTCATCATATAGAGTTGATACTTGGATCTAGTTTTCTAAACAAAGCATCATATATATTAACACCCATGGAGATTGAATAGGTGAATGGACAAGTGTAATATTTATGTGAGATGGGTTTGATAAGATATATTTTGAGACCATGTGTAATTTTAGTAGTGTTATCGCCCAATAAATGTGTAAAATTTCATATGTGCATGGATTTTAGAGCCATAAACAAGATATAAATAAAGTACAAATTCCCATTGCCTTAGATGGATGAGTTGATGTATTATTTGAGTGTAAAAACTTAATTCACAAATATTGATTCGAAGAGTAGGTATCAATAAATTATAATTTGATTATTTTGAATGGAGAATGACATTCAAGAAAAATTACAAATTGTACAAGTGGCTAGTTATGTCATTTAGTTTGACAAATGCACAGAGTACACTCATGAGGCTCATGAATGAATTATTGAATTTGTATCTTGGTATGTTTATTATTTTTTATTTAGATGACATAATAATTTTTATTAAGTAAAAAGAGGATCATTTCATGCATTTAAATTAAGTACTTGAAAGATTAAAATAAGAGAATCTATTGGTCAAATTGAAAAGGTACAATTTTATGAAGCCCAAGTTGGTTTAATTTTGTTTTTTAGTTTCAAATGATAGATTGGGGATGGATCTAGAAGGTGAAATACATTTTGGAGTCACCATCACCAAATACAATGTTTTAATAGCTAGTTTTACTATAATTTTATTATAAACTCTAACTAGATGTGTACACCCATCACCAAAATATGAGAAGGGATAGAAAATAATTCCTAAGGATAGTTTTATTTATTGGCCCCTGATTTTGGCCAAGTATGGTAATGCACTTTTTTTAATGAATCAAAAGGCATAAGGGATACATAAACTTTGAAATAATAATGCATGAATTTAAAGGACATAAAGTATAGGAAAATTAAGAGAATCCCAAATTTTGATGAATTCTAGCAGAGTACTCACAAGATCAGTAGTGTGCAAGGAAATTATTGTGTAAATGTACCAATAAGCATACGAGAATTTAGAAATGAAAAAACTTACTAGGTATTAGTGTTTTCTAATGATGACAATATATTTATTAAAAACATAGAGCACAATGACTGGGAAAGAGGTTGTGCTAACTAGGACGCTTGAAATGAGGAGCATCAATTTAGGAAGCTATAAAGGTGAGTATTTAGGGATGTGGCATTAAGAAAATTAATTACATGGAATGGTATTTAGAGAATATATCATGGTTTGGTATAGATAAAGGAGTCTATTTATTCAAAACCATTTATTGTAAAATAATTACAATGTTATTATTAGAAAGCTTTTATGCATTTTGTGGGGTGCACATTTAATAACTATAACTACAAGGAGGTGGCTTCAGTGTATAAAATCCCACCTTGCCTCAGAGATTAGATTTTTGATGAATTTTTTGTTTACATTTTTAATGAGACACTCATTATTTTTTATGGCATTATTGTATTAGATTGTCTTTCATTGTAAAAGATACTAAGTATTGAGTACTCTTTCAAAATTGATTACCAATGAATAGAGAAATATCTTTCTTTAATGATTTCTCTCACATGTTGTGTTAATTAGTTAAGTAACTGATTATGTTCATGTTTAATTATTAGTTTTGGCATTATTATTTCATGTAGATGAATGTCTATGTTATTTTGTGTCATGATATAATAGCTAATAATGATATGAATTACCATTTATGTAACTAGCCCAACATCACCTAGTATTATCTATGTGCCTCGAGTGAGTGTGAAAGTTCATTTGCATGATATGTTGGTGTGGTGAGTATTAGTGTTATGGTAAGTGCAAGTTGCATATACTAAATGGTTATTGCATAGGAAAAATACCCCAATAGTAGCTGAAAAGAGTTTTCATATTTTTAATTAAAAGGTAATTGAATAGCCAATGTTAGCATTATTAGATTTCAACAAGGTATTCCAAATTAATTATGATGTTAATAGGATAGTGGTAGATTGTAGTCATATAAAATTTCCTTTTAATGTAATTATTTTCACTTGAGACCACCCTATCCTTAGCTTAGACCTAGACCTATCTTAGGGCATCTTTTGATCCTTTTCCATTTTTTATGTGCATCTAGCCCATGCCCAAATATATTAGGATCTGCATTAATCCATCACCTAGGCATCCTCTATAATTTTTCACATGTGTGATCCACCTAAATAATAGCACAGCCTAATTAATCTATAGCATAGTGTGTCATTGGCAAAGGGACAATGATATTGACCCTTAGATTCCATTACTTGTAATAAATATATTTCCACTTATTTAAGCATCATAGGTCAGCCTAGACTCATTTCATGTCTCTATAATCATCATAACACTATATAAAGACCACTCTCATTCATTTATTTATCAAATAGATGGAAGTTATCATGAAAGATATCATAAATAATTCCATTGCATGTAATAGATATCTTTCCACTTCTTTAAGCATCATAGGATCAACATAGACTCATTTCATGTCTCTATAATCATCATAACACTATATAAAGACCACTCTCATTTATTTATCAGATAGATTAAAGTTACCATTAGATTCTAGTGCCTATAATAAATATCTTTCCACTTCTTTAAGCATCATAAAATCAGCCTAGACTCATTTCATGTCTCTATAATCATCATAACACTTTATAAAGACCATTCTCATTCATTTATTAGATAGATGGAAGTTAACATGAAAAATCTCAAAAAAAATTATGCAAATTAAGGTTATTTATCCCTATTTACCCATATTTCTACATACATTAATCTATAATAGCCTAAATCTTAGTTTTACTTAGGTTTCCAATCTTAATTCACACTCAAAAGCATTCAAATTGGCATTCATACTTAGCCATATTGTCATCACTCTCACTTGCACCAATAGTTAGATTGGGAGAATTACATTGGGCTTGATCCCCTTTCAAGGTATTGGTATGTAAGCAGTGCTCAGCATGGGTTGTTGAGGTCATTCCCAACCTACCCTACTAATGTCACTCTCCTTCCACTTGTGTTCATCAAAACCCTATCAAGCACTGAGGATTATGGTTTCATAGTGAAATTAGTTAAATCCTATAATAGATGATGATATAGGTATCATTCATATAGTCACAAGATTCCTAAAATAAATTGAAGGTCTACCTATAATTTCATTGCTTCGCCTAAACATGGTCATTAGCACTACATAAAAGGTCAATAGTGTAGTGCACTATTGGAAAAGAAGGTCAAGATATTATCCAAAGAGGGTTTTAACACCTGTTATTCACTAATGAAAATATGCCCAATTCCTACATCACTTCCCAATATGCCACTTGTTTGTCTCAATCATATTATCTTGCTAAGTACACCTTTTCTAATTCATTACTATTTATATAATATTTAAATAAATCAATTATTATGGAAATTAGTGTTATTGATACAATTAGTATTTTATTCCCTTATTTATTACTCAGCTCTTTATCAACCTAGGGCTTTATTCCATAATCCTAAGAAAGGTAAATCATTTGGTGAACCTAATTTACTTCAAACATATTTCTCAAAACCCTGGTGCACCATTAGGATTTCCCTTCTTATTTCCATAATTTGCTTAGTTTTCAGATCCTTATCATATTTTCCGTTTTCATCATGATCATCATGATAGAAGCTATTTTCTTATTTTTAGTACAAAGTCTTGTGGTTTGTATTACATGCTTATTACCTACCATTTTTAGAATGATGCACATATATGTCACTCTTCTCATGGATCATATTAGAACTCAACTTATTTCATATATTGGTTTACCTCATCTTGAGCCCCCTTCTATGGAGAGCATTATTGCATGACCAATTTTGAGTTAATTTTGGTTAATACTCAATGGTAGAGAGCTCAAATGATTCCTTTTGTTCCTCCTCCACCTAGACTTGTTGACTACTCTCACTCACATCCTACCTCTACTTCTCACCCTCAATAAATAGTAGATCTTGTAGTTCAAATTGTTACTAGATAAAATTAAATGCTTCCTCAACATATATAGGAATAGTGTAATCCCAAAATCCTTCATCATCTCCAAAATAATACAATGGGACCTAGGGATCAGCACATAGCATATGATATTGTTAATTAGTTGAGAAATACACCAGCTAAGATTTCTATATTAGAATTACTTCAAAAATTTAACCATCTTCATAGATATTCTTTTTTAAACACTCAATCATACATATTTGCCTCATGATATAGATCCAAATTATTTTTTATCTATCACAAACACTATAAAGGACATTAAGGATGTTATATCTTTTGCTAATAAGGATTTGCCCTCACAAACAATTATCTATCAGAATTTACCACTCTTCATTTCAGCACAAATTAAAACCACCATTATTAAATGAGTTCTAATCGATAGTGTTTCAGGTCTTAACATATGAAACCTCACATTTGTATAGACTATGAGGATTGTTATAACATTTATTTAGAGACATATAAAAACATTTGAGGTTTTGATAACATTCCCTGACATGCATTGGGTTATATTACTTTGGATATCATGGTCAGACCAAAAACTTTATCCACAATTTTAGGTGATGCCTAACCATTTAAATTATAATTTATTACTTTTAAGGCCTTAGATACATGTCTTAGACATAGTACCTTATAACTTACATAGATGTGTCAAATTTTTACATGATAGATACATATATACTTTTTTAGGTGATAACCAACCATTTTGATATGATAAAGTCACTAAGCCTACCACCTTGAGTATATCTTCATATGGGACACCTCATGTTCTCATAGATTCCCCACCTCATATCATGCCTCTATAATAGATGCATAAATATGAGATTAGGGAATCTAGTACCATTATTCCTTCACCTATTATAGATCCTCATATAACACACTTATCTTCACCTATGATGTAGAATGACCCTCGTATAGCATAGTTATCCCCACCCATAGTGGATGATAATATTCTCATAACATAATTACCATTCATTATTAAATCAGGGGAAATATAAATCAAAAACTCAGATATAGATTCCCAGACAACCATAGAGGATAATATTGCACCCATGAACATTGATGATTATTTATGTGGATTGAGCTTCACACTAGTAGGACCTATAAAGTATAGAGATGATTCTAAGTCACTCATACCTTTCCCTACATAAGAATCACCACCAATTCATAATACAATAGATATAGGCCCAGACACCCACTTGTAGTTAGAGGCATACTCTTCTATACACTCAGTACATATGGTTACATCTATGGATATTGATCTAGTTATCAAAATTCAAGTAGGTAGTTCATAGGATAGACCATAGATGATCTTACAAATATTACTTGATAGAGGATTGATGTAATTAACCATAGTTTGCCACTAATATGCTAGAAAATTATCATATAAATATGATATACCCTTTTTTCTTTTCACAAGATTACCAAAAATTATACAAATACATGCTCAACAGTACAACATAAATTAAATAAACTCAAAGCGTAGGGCACTATCCAAATTACATAGCCTCTACCTCTACCATTATAGGCATCATGATGGACTTTACATGGACCTAAACATCCAAGGATAATCCATTAGCTATTTGGGATTTCATAAAGGAATAATTCATCCCTAATGTTTCTATATATGAGGATTTTAATCCTAACACTTGTACTTTAGCATTATTACAACACATAGTGTAATCGTACTTCACGTGCCCCTACTCCTCCCTATGATTACACATCAGCTCATGTGTAGAATACTGACCCTAATTATCCCACTTGAAGACACTTTTCATTTGCTTGAACCTTTACAACATCATATTCTCATCCCCTATACATCCCTAACTCATCTTAGACCTTCTACGCACCAGACAGGCTCTCTAGGCACCTACTAGAGCCCTTTCAAAGACTTAGTGACCACCCTAGGTGGAATTTTGACCCAATAAATGGCTTAGGGAGAAAACCCATGCCCTATTACACATTTAACCTTCATAAAATTTATGGCCTAGGCCACAGCCTAGGCATAATGCATGAAAAAGGTCCCTTTTTGGGCCCAAATAGCTAAAAACAGCTTTGGTCTTTTGGTAGATTAGGGTTGAGATATATACCTTTTTCTCATTAATTTATGGCTCTCTCTTGATATCTCTCCTAGATTTTTTCTATAATCTTCCAAATTTATCATCACACTCAAAGCTTGGCTACCTTCTTGAATCTCTCTTGGGTGTTGTTTGGCACAATGGCTTTCATTATGATAGGGGACGCCCTGCTATATTGTAGCTTATCTTGGTGATTCACATTGCTCTCTAAAGTGTTCCTAAATATTTTGGGTTTCTCCTTTCTCCCTCAAGTATTCATTTCACCTATTCTTGTGTTCCTTGCATTGGCTCTCTCATAGATAGGTAGTTTCTCCTTCACCTCTTCCACAGCTTTTGGCTATTGGTCTGGACTCAACTCACACATAGCCTAATCCTCTTCCTCTCTTACTTATTAAATTAGATAATTAGTTGGTAGAAAGTATACACATTACTTTTGAGTTTTATATGAGGTAAATTTGATATGCAAAGTGAAATTCTTATTTGTTTGTAGTATTATACATGTTAAGGTTTGAATTATTTTAGTGATTTAGCTTGTTTAGGGCATTATCTAAAATAGTTTATAACATTTCATGCATTTGAATGTGGTTAAGAGTACTGTAATTAATTTAAATATCTGCCATTACATGTTATTATTATTTTGAAAACATTTTTCATTATATAGTAGAATTCTACATGCTCAAAACAAACTATACAAGTTGCATAAATAATCCACTCTTTTGCTAAACTAGAAAATTGCATTATTAGAGAAAAATAGTTTTGAAAGTAAAAAGATAGATCAAACTTAGATTATGCATGATTTTGAAACCTTGATTGAAAATTTATTTATTTATTAAAACATCTTTCATTTGGCCTAAAAGTGTCTTTGCTTCTAAGTTTACACATTACTTGTTAGCTCTCTTTATTCAGCATTATTATTTCCATAATTTTTATGCAATCAATTGTCTAGTCTTAGGTGTTTGATTTACTATGGTTATATTTGTTAGAGATACTTGTGTCCTTTTTTCACTTGATCATGCCATCCTTAACCTATTTTACAAGTCTATCTATAGATTGGTACAATCTATCAAACTAGATAACCACTATATATCTCTTGTAGCCCATATAATCCTTGAGCCTTCTAGCCTCCTAATGGTTTGTTTAAGTACCCTATGTACCCCCATACCAAACACTAGTGTTTATATGTAGATTCTTAGAGCTACATACTGAAATGCCTAGTAAGACTCCACATATGGTCTCAATCTATTTCTATCCCATTTATAACTCTCTTAGCCAACTCCCCTCAATTAGATGTTAGGCTTTGTTTTTAGTTATGTTTCAAGTCTCACCTTGGTTGTTTTCTCCCACTTTGGTTTTGCATCATTCTCCTTGTTGGTTCTTCATTGGTTTACCTTTTATATTGTCTCTCATATTGCCCTTATTTCATTACATCCATGTCTAGCCTCCCACCCTTGGGACACCAATCCTATCAAATTCAGGTCCTTATCCTTGAGCTCACCCATGAGCAAGCCATAGCTACAATGGAATTCCATAGACATAATAGGATCCAAGATTTCCCTCAAACCAGCATGTTGATGTATACCCTCTCTCATTCCAAAGGGAATAATATTTTTAGGTCTATAATTAATAAACTTGGTCCTCTTTTCACTAGTCCAAGATTCATTCATTTGAGGATGTTTCCCATCAGCCTCATGTCACATCTCATTTACCCACTCAAAGTGTTGAGGATCCACTTATGCAATTAAGACCTAATGATATATGTATAATCATTGATTATTTCCATAGATGCCTTTAGGTGAATTTAGTGAATCCCTCTCCCCTTAAGAGTTAGTGGCATTCTTCCTCTGGTAATAGAGATTGCACCCACTTAGTTTCAAGTGCCTCAACCAGTTCTTGCATGAGTTCCCTACCTCTCTTTTGATAGGAGACCCTACAGCAAGAACCCCCTCATGTTCATGTTTTGGATCATAGGTATTCCAATTTAGTGACGTATATCAATCATGAGGAGTCCTCCCATCCTCCTAATCCTTCCTTTAGATTTTTAAATGAGCGTGTTGATTTTGATCACCACCTATAGACTAGAGATCTATAGGATGCCTATCCCAAGCATCAGCACCCTCAGGTTGACCCTCATATAATGGCATGTGACCAGTATCATGGATACTTAGGTCACCATAACTATTTTTATGATTATATCATGTCATCCCATCATCCCTATAAGGAGTGGTATCTTTACCATGGTTATTCCCCACCTTATGGTAGAGATGGTTTTAGTATGAGCATCTCCCATATTAGGAGCCACCTTGACATTATCCTCTTCATGGTCAAGGTTATGATGATGTTTATTGGCATAAGAAACATCATCACCATCATGAACCCTCACCTAGATCTCATTTCCAGCTTGCTATCAACCATGCCTATGAAGATCTATGTAGGAATCCTCTAGCCCCTTAAGTGTGTGTTATTCCCCTTCCTACTCCTATCCCTAAACTGCCTAAGTTCAATGGGACTTGGGACTCCATTACCATGGATCATATTATGGCATTTGTGATGGTGTGTATGGATTGGGAATAAGATGAAATAATGATGTTAAATTTCTTTGTTCATTCTCAATGAGTTGAAGCTCTTATTTAGTTTCAAAATCTACCTCTAGATTCTCTCTCTAGTTTCCAACTCCTTCTAGATGACTTCCTCTATTAATTTGATATATCCATACCTTTCAACCTTAGAATCCAATCACTCACCTCTATATCACAAGCCAAGGGTGAGTCAAATTTGATTTTGTGCATAGGTAGTATTCAATCATCCATACATATAGAATAAGGCTATCAAATGATCAACTTTATGACATGTTCATGTGAGCATTGAGGTAAGCGGTTCACCTTGAGGTCCTCAAGTGTGATCCCACCTCATATGATGAAGATATTAACAAGTGTCTAAAGATTGAATTCTTTGAGGTGCATGCAGGTATATGACCTGTGCCAACCCAAAAATCATCCTCTTTGTGTGATTGTAACTACAACATGATTAGTGATGGTGTCATTGATTCTCCTCCCAAGAAAAAGAACAATAATGACAGTCATGAGGTGAATGCTTTGATCAAGAATCTAGCTAAAAAAAAAGGCTTATGACCCAACCACAATAAAATAATAAATGGTGTTCCCTTATGACCCTAGTAATTTTTAAAATTCCATCAGATTAAGGGTCATAATGATGTTAATTGTGTTACCCAAAATTATAGTACATAAGCCTCACCTTCATCTTAGAGTTCTCCACTTATAGAACCCAACTACAAATTGAATGTGTTTAAGGAGCCTCTACCTAACCACAACAAGGAGAAGCAGAGGAATAAAAAGAAGAAATCAAAGGCTAAGGCCACTCTTTCCCTTTTTTGATCTTCCACCTCTTCTAATTCCTCTTCCCAGGCTGACTTGAGAGGGAAAGCCAAACATGAGAGTAGCAAGGTCATTAATGCTATTGACATAGCCTCTACTGGTTATGATTGTTTTATCAACATGCACTTAGGCTAGGTCACCAACCTTATTATAGAGACTAGTGGTGTTGGGCCTCTTGTCTAGACCACAAGGGTGGGGAATCCCAAAGTCAAATTTGACTTTCAGTATAACATCCCTCCCCAAGCCAAAAAGTGTCCTTACTCTATCATATAAGAGTTATAGGTCCTCTCAACTAGAATTTCCATTTGGGACCTTCCTCACCTTTGCTCTAAACAAAGGGGCCTCATCTTTGATGATATTGGTCTCTCTCATGAGGGTTTGATGTAGATGATGTTGAATTTTTGTTCAACTTTGATGCATCTAAGCACCCTCACCCTCCTATCCTCTCTTTTAACAGCACCTCTTTTCCATATGCTTTAGTTCTTACAAAGAGGGCTTGGTTCTCTCTATATATTGAGACTTCCATCAATGACTATCATTTCAAGAGATGCATTATTGATGAAGGATCTATGTTTAATATCATGCCCCTACATGTGTTTAATGAGATTGGGATCAATCAGAAGAAGTTCTTTGATTCTCATCACAACTATGTTGGTTTCAATAATGACATAGTTATGCTAGTGGCGAACGTGAAGATCTGGGTCAAGTTTGGCCCCAAGATAGTCAAGATTGATTTTTGTGTGTTAGACTTGGATATTTCATACAACATTATTCTTGGTCATCCTTAGACCACTACCATGTAGTCCATCACATTGACAATGTTTTGCATGGTTCAGTTCATGCATGAAGGTGAGGTTTATACCATGGAGGTTGACCCAAATCCCTAAGCATTTCTCTATGCAAAGACAAATACCTCAGGCAAGGCTTTAGATATCTCCTCATGGGGATCTATGGATTCCCACACACCCCATACTTATAAATCTCATTTCAAAAAATATGTATATTATGATCCACTTGAGTATCAACTAAGGTTTATTCATTTAGATTCTAATATGTTATGGTCAACTCCCTCTTCTGCTCTGTGACATCAGGGTAGATCTTCTCTTCTTGGAGACTGATTTCCAGACATATCCTTGTATGTTGAGCTTCCCCTCATGTCAAATATTTTCCATCAGAGTATTGGCTCTCTCAATGTGTCTCCCACTGAGACCACTTGAGTAGCTGAGTCCAATATTGAGTGTTATTTCATTCATGTTACAGCATATAGCCTATTCAAGGAGAGAAAGGCATATGTCAAGATCATTTAGGCTTATCATAAGAACCATTATCCCCTTAATCATTTAGATTTAGATATCTCTCTCACTGATATATGAAGTGTTATATCAATCACTGCCTCCACCACCTAAATGTTTCAAGGAAGGAAATTATATGGATGTTGAAGGATCCATATATGTCAACCTTGGCACTTTAGTAAGGCCAAAGATCATCAAGATTAGTTCTAGCCTTGATCCAGAGGAATGGGATTTTTTGGTTACCTTCTTGCATGAATTTTTAGATGTATTCACTTGGTAATATGCCAATATGAAGGGCATAGATCCTGATATCATTGTACATATTTTTTTTATGGATGATGGGAACCAACTCATTCATAAAAAATAATGACTAATGGTGGTTAAAGTCTCTCAGTTAGTAAAGGCTAAGATTGAAAAACTCATCTGAGTTGGTTTCATCCAAGCTATTGACTACTCCCAATGGGTTTCCAACATCCTTCATGTTCTCAAGAAAAATGGAGTAGTTTGGATTTGCATCAACTTTTAAGATCTCAATATGGATTGTCCAAAGCATAATTTTCCCACTACTTTAATCAACTAGATTATGGACTCCACTACTAGCTTTGAGATCATGTCCCTCATGGTAGTTTCTTTGGGTACAACCAAATCTAGTTGCACCTAAAGACTAGCAAAAGATGACATTCACCACCTCATGGGGTACCTTATATTATACTATCATGCCTTTTAGTTTGAATAATGTTGGGGCCATGTATCAGTGTACCATGACCTCATCCATAAGACTGTTGAGTGATATGTCGATGATCTCCTCAATAAATCCTATAAGTAGGATGAGCATGTGCAATACTTCAAGATAATGTTTGAGTGTCTTAGAGAGTATCACATCAGCCTTAACCCTAAGAAGTGCATTTTTTGTATTTCTACTAGTAATATTCTTGGCTTCCTCATTTTGTAAAGGGGAATTGAGGTGGATCCCGAGAAGATCAAGGTGATCCTTAAGATACCTCCCCCACACAACCTCATTTAGTTTTTGTCCTTATTTTGAAGGCTCAACTTCCTTATATGTTTCCTTGAGGAGTATGTTCATAAATCCATACCCCTCACACCTCTCTTACATAAGAACACTTTGTTCTTGTAGTCTACTAAATTCCAAGGGGATTTGAGTAATTGAAGCACATGCTTCATAATCCTCCCATCTTGATGGCATCCATTGAGGGTTGTGATTTCATCTTGTACACCTCTATCATTGATATTTCCATTGAGGTCATGTTATGTTAAAATTATGACACTGGTAGAGAGAGAGTTGTTTAATACATCTCTGACACACTAGTTGACCCTAAGCTTAACTACTCTATGGTTGAGCGGTAGTGCCTCTCCCTCATATTATTTATAAAGAAGTTGAGACATTACATGTTGGGCGAAACCATAAACATAATTATCCAATTCAATCCACTCCACTACTTTTTGGGTAAGACACACTTTGTTGGCAGGACTATGAGGTGGATCATGCTTCTTCAAGATTTCAACCTCTGCAATATTAACCAAAATTCCACCAAGGGTCTATATGTAGCTGAGTAACTCACTAAGTGCCCACTACCAAATCTTAGTATGGAATTGGTTGATGATGCCTTTCTTGATGAGATGGTCTACTTGGTCAACTAGATTGAGGTCTCTGAGTGTGATTGGTATTAGAACATTGTATATTACCTTAAGACTCAATCTTATCCCATCAATGCTCCTTCATAGGAATGTTATTAGATCCACAAGCTTACCATTCAATATGTTATCATAGGTGGCATCTTGTTCAAGAGGGATCTAGATGGTGTGTTGATGTAGTGCATATCCCCTGAGGATACTCCTCTCATATTAGAGGAGTCTCATGGGAGTGTTTGTGGTGGCCACCTAGGAGGGTAGGCCATCATTCAGTGTATTATCAGGATGGGATACTATTAGCCCACTCTTGCTAAGGATACCATCTAATATACCAAGAAGTGTAAGATGTACCAAGTCATTAGGGATGCCATCAATTCCCCTATAGGTATCTTAAATTTTATTTCAACCCCTTGGCCATTCTTAGTTTGGGATCTCAACTTTATTGGTGAGTTTAAACCCACATCCTCTGATGGCCATTATTGGTTTATCACTACCACTAACTATTTCATGAAGTGGGTTGAGGTCACACCTCTTAGAAGCATGTGTGGGAAGACTATCTCCAATTTCATCTTGAACCAGTTCATCTGTAGGTTTAGGGTCCTCACTATGATTATGGATTATAATGTCCAAAGCTTCTAAAGCTTTGAGATACGTGAGATCACTAAATTCTTCTGGTTCAAGCTCCAATTCTCCTCTACCCATTACCCCTAGGATAATGGGTAAGCTTAATATTTAAATAAAACTTTGAAGAAGAAGTTTCTTTGTATAATTTCTGATTCTAAGAAGGATTGGCATCTCATGCTCTATCCTACCCTTTGGGCTTATCAAACTAGCTTTTGAATGGCCATGGTGGTAACTCCATACTCACTCATGTATGGGTCCAAGGTTATTCTTCCTTTAGAGGTCTTAATCCCTTCATTATAGGTTAATATGTTTAGATCTCTCTCTGATGAGGATGAACATGCCACTCACCTCACTGAGCTTGAGCAGCTTGATGAGTGATGCATTGATGCCCTTGAGCACAACCATGCTTACTAGTACCATTAATTCCATGAAATGAAGAAATTAATATGCCTGTATTCATTCAATGTAGGTGATACAGTCCTCATTTTTGAAAAGGAGCACCATAAAAAGGTAAAACTCACACACATGTAGTTTATCCCCTTCATTATTACTACCTCTATAGAGAATGGGGATTATTGTCTCTTGACCCTTGAAGGTGATCCCTTATGGCACCTAATCAATGGGTTCTACCTCAAGATATTTCATGTCTAGGGCCTGTTTGATCCTCCAGGAAAGTCACATATGGTGGTAAGGTGAACATTTCCTCTCTTATAACACCACTAACCCCCATGTTGCTTGTATATATGTGTGCATGCAGGTTTTTTATTAGTAGTTTATACTATATAATCGATGTATCCAGTAGTCTATATCAGATGAAATATACACATCACACACAAAATCATATGCATATATATGTTAATAATGAGAAATAGTTGTATATATATCACACACAAAAATACATGTTTTTCTCTCGGTACATCACATGACTTCCTCTAAGCATGGGCTCACAACAGGGTTCATTTTAGTGGGCCATATAAAAAAATCCTTGAAGGTCCCAAGGCAAATCGGATTTACAATGGTGGTGAATTAGTTTGGAAATCATATCATTGTATAGGTGAATCATGTGATGTCATGTGGTAAATCACATGAGGCTAGACAAGTTTCTCTAATGCATAAAATGTTGAGGCAAGATGGTCACTGATGCATGCAAGTCTATAGATGGATGATGACAAGGTGTAGACAAATAGTGGCATCTAGAAAGAGAGCATTGGCATATTACACAACATAGACACACACCAATATGATGTAAATGAATTCTAGTATCATATAAATGAATACTAGCACCATGTAGATAAATAATAGTAATATGCACCATGAAGATGAATGATAATATAATGAATCATGTAGATGGATATTAGCACCATGCATTATGTAGATACATGTCAGCATATTGTAGATGAATGTCATCACCTTGTAGGTGTGTGTTGGTATGACATAATCACCCACTAGCATGATACGGGTGATCATTGGCATAATGCTGACAAATGTTTATATGGATTCCCACTAGAATAATATATGCAATCATTAGGATCATGTAAATAAACACCTATGTGATGTAGATGAATGCCCACATGGTGTGGTCAAATTTTTTCATAATGTATACATGCACCTATTACATGCAGTCAAGCATAAGCATCACGTTAGTGATTATCAGGATGACTACAAAGATCTAAAACTCATCCACAACACACTAGCATTCATTTACATGTCACTGGCACTCATCTAGGTCATTCTGGCATTTGCCACATCATAGGTGTTTTTGATGAGCATCCACATTATGTAAGCATTCACTCATATCATGTTAAATGCCCATAAATGTGCCAAGTGCACCTCATTTTGCACTTTTTTCCATTTATTGCTCTCCTTCCATGGTTAGATTTTTTACACTCTTTTCCTCAACATCCAAAACCCTATTTCATCCATGGCTTATATTTCTCAGACCTCTTCTAATGTCACTACAAGTTTAGGCATAAAGGTAACAAGAAACCCCAAACTCACTTTCCATAATTTGATGTGCACCATTATCCAAAGTCTTCTCCAACAAGAAACATACAGTCCATAGGTGGAGTCTTACAAGTTCAATGGCATTATTTACATGCCACATTATGAGAAATATATTTGTTTGTTGAATGTTCTCTTGCAAATCTTTGATATTGTTTCCTCCATCTTTCACATCACCTTGGGCTCCAAGAATATTTCATTTGGAATCCATCCAAAGGATATATAGAGATTGAAAGGCCTACCTTAAAGGGGTGGGGACCTAGTCACCATAAAGGCCTTGCTAAGTGATGAGGACAAAAAGTATTTGGAGCCCCATTACTCATTCCAATTGGATGGTATGTATTGTAAAATTTATAATTGCTCATTTTTGACTAATTTTACTTATGTTAGTTCTAACTTGTTAATTTTTTTTATAGATCCTCAATGTTGTGGTAAAATGGGGCTAAGAGTTGAATGTGTTAAAAATTCTTTTCTAATGGGAATGCTTGAACTTTTCTAAGCAAGAATTATTTTATAGGGTAGACCATCCGATATTCTATTCTGGGATGTGGTTTATATTCTTCATACTCTTGTAGCTCAATTATTTAACTGGTGCACTTTTATTTCCAATAGAATTAAAGATGATTTAAACTTTTCTTTGTGTAATAAACATACTCAATTTTCCTATTGTGATTATATCATTTCATTATACTTTTAAATGATTTTGGATTTGTAAGCATCGTTTGTTCCTTCTACCCTTAATCCTATAATGTTTATCAATGCACTCTCCTTTGAAGCACAAGAGGTTAGTTGGAGAAGTTGTTCAAGACTATTTGAGATTTGTAATATATTTATTTTAAATAGTTATATAAATATTGATTTAGATAGTTTTAAATAAAATATATATTTTTATTGCAAAAAAAATTAATTGAAATAATTTTCAAAAGAAATGTAGCAACCAAGGGATGTCAACCTCCTAAGGCCACCATAGAAATAGACATAGAAGAGGATGCAGAATTGACTCTATAGGTGCTCAAGTAGAAATTGACAAGAAGAAAATGAATGTGGGGTTTGCTTACACCTCCGGCATATCCCTTCACTCATGTTACCATTATAGCTTAATAAACTATCTTTGATTTGATTGAATACTCTTTTATCATTATAATAATTTAATACTCTTTTATATTTATAGTGGTGCCCATGCAATTTGTATTAGAAACACCAAGGGGGTCTGACAGAGCTTTGAGAGTTCCCCAATAGTAACAACAGCAATAGGATAATAATAGCAATAGCCACAGCAAAAATAGCAGTAAGGTGCACTAAATAAATCTATTTTTTTTACTAAATGCTAATATTATATTAAATTTTTTTAATTGGTCATTTTAGTGATTTTAATTCCTATTTGTAGGTCATTCTTCTCAACAAAGAAAATTCTCACCACTGCCACCACCCTATCATGGCGCTATAAATACTGGTATTGGGGAATGTTTTTTTATCCCAGTTAGAGTGGTGGCACAGTTTAGCTAACAATGATGGAGTTTACAAAAAATTTCTTGGTGGTCTACCTAATGTAATGGGGACCATAGTTCTTTGTGAAATTGATCCAGATGATGAATATTTAGGCATTGATAGTGGCATGCCCATGGGTTTTTTCAACCCACATGATATGATATAGGGATATTAGCCCATAGAGTAACCTCATACACCTAATTCTCTACTAAATGGCATTGAAGGTAGTCCTATGTAGGAGATTCCCCAAACAGATGACCACCATACTTTTTTTTATTTCTAATTTATTGGCAAAAAATACTAAAGCTTATGTTCGTGATTTTATTCATCCAAACATTGATGAATTGAGAATTTGAGAGCATCAAACAAAATTATTAATTCAAGAAATAAATGCCCATTTTTGAAACCACAGTCAATGTAATCAATTGTATGCAACAATTGAGCATCAGCTAGCAAAAATTAATGTTTTATTCAATCAAGTAGTTTCAAGAAGTGTTATGGTGAATAATAGCTTTAATGATATTGTTCTTGATATCATGTTAAATAAGATTGAGAACTTAAATGTAGAATCATAAGCATATTATAATAAACGAAAAAAAAAAAAGCCTTGTGGATCTTCTGAATGCGAAAAAACAAAAATATATGGTAAGTTTTTTTATGGTTTTTTAAATTAAAATTTATTTTAAAATATTTAACTAATTAAATGTTTTTTGATCATTTGCAGTCAAAATATACAAATATAAATAACCAATTTATTATCTTTGACATGCATCTGAAGAATGTGCGCAAAGTATTTCTATGGTAATTTCTTTTAAGGAGAAAATTATTTTATTGAATAAGCAAAATAATATATTGAGATAAATAATTCAAGAAAATGGCTTGGATATTGATGTTTTGTTTAAAAAGAAAGTTGAAGTGAACATGTCATTGATTTCAGTGGAAGATGTTGTTGTATAAGAATGGGGAACTCTTGCCAATATCGATTTTGTAGTGAAAGATCTTCAAGAGTCTAGGATCCCAATGCTCATAGACAGCATAACCACTACCAGTACCAGCTAGCAAGTAGTGGAAAGACAAACTGATCCACAATGATTATGAGACTTTAATTGTTTTGAAATTTATTCCATACTATTTTTTTCTAATTTCTTCCATACTATTATATAATTGATTAAAACTGAGGTTTGAGTTCAAAGCCTCAAGTTGTTTTATGCTTATGTTTTGTAATACTGGAAACTTATGTTAAAGCCTCAAGTTATTTTATGATTATGTTTTGTAATTACTAGAAACTTATGTTTTATAATATTTAAAATGTATTTTGTAATTATGGATTCCTTACTCATATTAGGCTATGATGTGTAATAATTTGCTACAATGTTTAATTGGTTTAATTTATAGTAAATTTCATTTCAAAGCTATTAAAATATTGTTTACCATTTTCATTTGATTAAATAATATTAATTTAATTTAAAAGGTCAAACAATTAGAAAAAAATAGAATGTTGAATATTTAATATTTATTGCAACTCATAATGTAAAAAATGCTAAAGAATACTATTGCAAAATGCTAAAGATAGGATCATATCAATTAAGCATTTCATAAAAAAACTTAACTCAAATTGAATCAATTAATTATTTCATAAATATTATTCATTGGTTTTCATATACATATTATAATGTAAATAACACTCAAGTATCTCAAACAACCCTTTGGTAATATGTGTTTCATCGCTGACATTTGTATGTCATGTCTCACTGGCATTTTCAATTTCATTGTCTTCTTTTGTATTTGTATTCATGACACCTCTTATTTTATTTAGAGTAATCCAAATTGAAATTTCTCTATCATATGGAAACACATCCACTTCATAACCTGAAACAACAACCTTAAATATGTCTCAAGATTTTTATCTAATCTATTCTAAAGACTTGATTTAACAAAAGATAATGTATTGAATAACCTTTCATCTTCCACGGACCCCAAAATCATTGTTTGGCATAATTCATATAATTGAAAATATTAATTTATTTTTTCCTAAAAAATGTGATACAATTTCTTCCATAGCCTTGTAATATAACCTATTTTTATTAGTTTAGTTAACAATCAATATTATTCAACCATTGTAATTCCAAAAAAGATTGACTATTTTTTAGTAAATTCTTTTATAAAATACCCTTAACTTCCTCTCTATTTATTTTCATAGACCTAATAAAATGTTTGATGAGAGTGCCCATGTATTTGATAAATAAATTACTTGTTCTTTCTTTACCATCTGCACTATTCCAAAATGTAAGATTCACCACCTTAATGGCTTCAAGAAATTCATCCCTTTGAAAATGATCTCGAATTTCAATAGATAAGCTTTTTAAAATGTCTCTCAATTTAATTTTCATGTCACATATGACATTATCATATAGAACCCTTGTTATAGGTACTTCAAATTATGATCTAACTACATTAGTTCATCTTTGAAGAGTGTGTATTCGTATCTCCTTTCCATTAAAAAAATATAAATACGATCATCAATATTGAATTTCAAATAGTTTGAAGGGTCATTTATTTTTGTTAAAGTTTCCTAAATCTAAAATATTGGTCCCTTAAAACTTTTATTAGATTAGTATAATATATCAAGTGATAGACAAACATGTTTCCTCAATTGTATGAAATCAACAATAGATATTGATCTCTCTTGTGCATGTTTTGTCAAACAATTCATTTCCTTCAACATGAGAAAAATACCACATAATGCTATAAAATTTTATAAATATATCAATTGGTTCAATAAATTTTTTTCATTGTCAACCTCCATCCTATACTTAAACATAAAACCAGCCAATGATTGATATTCTTCAAATATTCTGCATGCAGGCTCATACATTGAAATCCATCTAGTATCTACATATTTCAATAGTTTTTTCCCATTAGTTACTCCAATTGAAAATTTATAAAACTCTAAAAATATTTTTGGACTGCATGACATGTACACTTGAAAATCATGGATAAGCTCCTCCGCTTTTGTGACATTTTTGAATGTGCTTATAATTTTGTAAGCAAGATTCATTCTATGTACCATGTAATGGATTGGATTCATATATGGGGACACTAATATTTGTAGTTGAACACACAAACCTATTCCATTCCCTTGTATTACTGATGCACCATCCATACTAACTTAGTACCTATATCATGGTAACTCATCCCAATAATATCCATCAAATTAAAAATAATCAATTTGCAAAGGTTTTCAACATTATAATTTTTAATCATTTTATGTACAGATAAAAGGTGAGATTGTCTTGAATGATTATGAAATTTATATATATGTATCCATACTCATGGTGTGTTGTCAACCATTGTTACCTCATCGATAGATAGTGATATAAACCTTGTTGATTTTATTTTTTCTTTCAAATCCTCCTTTTTAATCATTGTGAGGCATTTTTCCATCTCTCAAGCACTGGTATCTGACCAATATGAATGTGGAATGTTGTGAAATCCAATATGCTAAAATAAAATCTTATAATATAAAATATCATAGATTGGTCTTCCTCTTTTTATAATGTGATATATTGTTGAAAATTGTATATTTTGGCAAGCAAACTAGACAGAGCAACCTTTTTGAATTGAGATTTAACTGTTCCTCCTTTTTTAATGAGGTATTGTTGATGTTTATGATGATTATGATACTTTTTTGCATAACATTAATGCATGCACTCTTTTTCATTTTTCCATCTCACTAATTTTTTGATATTTCCATCTTTGTCTTTTACCGACTCATATATTTTGCCACAATATTTCTCAATTATGTCCAACTTTAGTTGTATTTTGTGGTCATTTCTAAGTTTCCAACTACATATTATGCATTTGCATTTTATTGGTGTGTCAGTAATATTTTTTGGCTCTACAGGTTCAATAAATGGGTATTTAGATGCCCACTCATACTAAAATTACCTTCCAATTGTCTGTGTATTTTTCTCCTTTTGCATAGTTTTTTTGTGCCTTTTCAACTAGAGATTATTCTCACTACATAGCAGTCTCATTTAAAGAATGTGTTGGGCGAGTAGATATCTCATTTGGTGTTGGGAACTCATCATCGATACCACTACTTATGATTTCATATTTTTTGTTTCCTTGAATTCAATGGGACAGTGAGTATTTCTTTTTAAGTGACTTCTTTCAGAGGAGGTATATATTCAAAATCATTATACAAGTCTTCAATACATTTATCATTGAATTTTACATGCAAAAATTTTATATGACATTACTTTTTAATAAACGCCAATACTAAAGAACAAATAAATAAAAAGCATTAAATCAAATAATATTTATAATTTAGTACCTGTGTTTGGCATTTCAGTCCTAAATATGTCTATCAATTTAGGGAATTCTTTGATACCTTTATCAAAGGATTCTACATGCAATATTGTTGTAGACCTTATCATTATTATTGAATCTTTAAAATAATATTTAATTAATTAAAAAATAGTATTTTATGAGTTAGTACCTTTGTTTGGTATTTCAATTTCATACCCAAGTATGTCTTCTTATGGAGACATTTCTTTAAAAGAGTTATCAGTGGGTTATACATGAAAAATGGTTTAAGACTTTTTAATTATTATTAAAGTTTAACACAATTCAATAAACAAAAATCATTAGTTAATTGAAAATTTAGTCCTTGTGTTTAGTGTCTAGATAAAATAAGATAATAGTTTATTTTGTTTTTTAAATTTCCTGAAGGCCTTAACATTTTCAGAAGCCATGTAATCAAGCTTGCAAAGCCATGGATGAAATATAATTAACAATAGAATGAAGATGATTGAAAATAAACAAATATGCTTGATAGATGAATAAGGAATCATGATAGCAATCAAACATGAGGCCATCTGATGGCAACTTGTAAGTGCCTGATAGCATCTTGAGAGTGTGGGCACCTGAGGTATTTTTTGGGTGTTCAATGATAACCTCCCAGTGTTTACCTATATCCTATAAGTTCCTAATGTATCCTATGGCTATTTTATTATAGCTTATGAATGTTTGACTAGGTACCACTATTATTTGCCTATAGCCTATCAATATTCACTATAGTCTATCAGTTTTCACCTACATCTTATTGTTGGGCACTAACAACCAATATTCAAAACCAATAGGCTATACTCAGACACTAACAGGCTATCATCAAGTGCCCATACTCATAGTCTACTATCGAGTGCTTGAAGACTACCATCGCATGTTGGCATGTTGTAGTCAAATTCCCACAATCTATGCATTTGTAAAATGCCATCAGGTGCCTACAAGCTTTCATTGGATGTCCTAATGTTTGATTCTCGTGATGACACTTAAAGAGCATTAAATTAAATTATAGTTAAAAAATACTAAAAAATTATATTGGAAAAAAAGTGTTACCTACTTTGCTATAAATTGTTGATTCTTGAAGCCTTCTTGGGACATGAAATACAAACCACCAAAAAAAATCCTAAATTTGCCTGATAGTATGTGGTGAATTCTTTTGGATTGGCTTTTGAGGTACCATCAAAATACATTTATATAAAGAAATTTATATCCAAATGTAGGTGAACCTGTCCTCAAAATTAACTTTGACCCCAAAAATTTAGGTGATCTCGCTCTATCGACCACTCCACAAAATTCACCAAATGTTGACTTCAAAAAATAGAATATCTATAGATTAACAAATATTCACCACTAAAAAAACCCTAGCTCATATTCCACAAAACTACTACATGCATGGCTATACATACAATATCACCCTATTGAACCTATGACTGGGCTTTATCTATGGTAGCTCTACCTCTAGTGAAGATCTGGATCTCTACCTCTTGACTAGTCAAGCCATAGTATGCTCCAAGGTAGCTAGCTAGTCTACCCCATCTTCAAGCACCTCCACTCCTTTAGTTTGTTCTTAGGCTAGATCAACCTACAGTAAATCGATCTCAGCCTCTACTCTAGCTAGTTGTGCCTCAACTCATTGTATAATTGTCTTGTACTATATTACATCTATCTTTAGTCATGGTGTGGATGTCTCATGTCATGTTGACTCTAGATTTAGTTGTGGTACCTGGTGTTGTACCCTCACTAACTTGAGTGAGGTTCATGCACCCACTTACCAAAATTGAGTATGTGGCTCTACCACCACTTGTAGATGCAACACTTATTCCATGAGTGGTGTTGTTTCCACATCAAAGAACATCTCCCTTAATATTAGGTCCACCTAGGGTCCAATCCAGCTAGATTTATCTCTTGTACACATGTACAAAGCATATATATTAGTCACATACTTTTTCTCACTCAAAGATGAGTACCAAACATAAAATATTATCTAATAAATACACTTATCCTATTTGGTCATGTTTATGGCCTCTATAGCCCTCCAATAGGTCATGATCCTCTTGGTGGTGGTGGTCCTCATCGTGGCTACCTATCTCCATTGCTACCCCCTAGTTCTTTCTCAGTTTCCCACTGTGTTCAGCCCCAGATAGCCTAGACTTTTCCCATCTCTCCCATGTTGTTAGGGTATATCTTCCTAGATGATAGTATGACCCCTATGGACCTCATAACTCCTCCTATACCACATGGATCTCTACTCCTACATCCTTTAGCCACACCATGGATCTATATGGATCACAAACATAGCTACTCACTACATTTAGATCTAAGGTGGTCTATATAGGCCCCACTCTGTATGCAAACTATGCATCCCATGATGTACCTTTTTCTAGTGTAGGGTATGTATCATTGCCCCATGGTTTTCTTATTTATGTCAATGAGAGAATATCATAAGCCCATAACATGAGTAGGTTAGGTTGTGTCAGTCCTTCAACCCCTATGTGCTAAATATGATCTAACTACTAGTATAGTCCACCCAGGATATATTAACCCCATGCATATCTCTATCCTCCCTTTGTGCATTAGACAACTCCTATTCAAGATAGTGGTAGTCTCCCCATGCTTTGGTTGGCATATATCCTCTTAACCATAGTGCTTATTATCACTATTTGTATTGGTGGTACCCCTAGTGATAGCTATGTGATCTGTACTCCATGGTTGTTTCACTCTCGATAGGGTCCCACTAGGTATATCTTAGTTGTGGCTACATCCTTCACATGTGGTAGATCTATTTCTCTCCCCATAGGTTCTACCCCATAGAATTGGTATATGTCCTCAATGCTTAGGATGGACTCTAGCTCAAGCCCCAACTAGAACACATGTATCTTAAGTATCCATGTGGTTACCAATGCATTCATCAGATCCCTAGAGTAATGTAAGGAAATCACATGTACCAGTCTCTAAATTTTTTCACTCTATAGGTGATCTTGGTCCTTCATATGTAGAGCATCTTCCTCCTTGACCAACCATGATGGGACTCTCTCTTGGTTGGTCACCTAGCATGGTTTATCTCTCTATGTTGGCTACCCCCTTGCTTGTGAATGATCTCCCTCCTCTGGTAGGCTAACTCATCTATGTGTCTACATAATTGAGAAATAGGCAAAAAGGTTAGTGTATTGTCCATGAAATGAGCAAAATCAATTAAAAAATAATTATTTTTATCTACTTTGCTTTTTTCCCCCTTTTCTTTCCTATTCCATCCCCTTCTAGGCCTTCCCAAGCTCTTTAGAGCTCTTTGAGGGCTATCCTAAGCCTCTCTACCCCAAGACCTAGATTTTTATTTAAATTTTTAGCCTATCAGTGGTCCAAGTAATGACCCCTATGGCCTGGTAGTGCCCTAGGCTATGGCTTTGCCTTGCAAGGCTGCAGCCTGGGGCATGCCTCATTTCTCTCTCTTTGGGGCATAGATTGAGTTGTCATTTATTCCAAAATTCTCCTCTCACTAACCCTATCATTTTTACTACTTATTCCACTTGATTCATCCATTAAATTATTCAAAATAAGTCAAAATGGGTTTAAGGCCTCTCAAACCCCAAAAATAAAAAATAATTGTAAAAATTTTGGTCAGAGGACTTACCTAGACCATCTTGTGCATTTGTGGCATGTTCTCATGTCCTTATTGGCTTTGTTTAGGATTTTTTGGCTTGTAGGATCGACTTTAGCTCTCTCAGAGTGAAAACAAGAGTGAAAATGATTTACTTTTAACTCTTTTTTCCTCTTTTTAGCCCTTTTTCTTGCTTTTATGGGCCCTTTTTGGGTGTTTTACCCTTTTTTGTGTTCCAAACCATGAAACCTCTATCTTAGGGGTTTTATCAATTTTTAAGTGTATGGGTAGCCTTTATTTTTTGATATGAGACTTTTTTGGTCTTGCTCTGGCCATGTTTTGGTCCCTAATACCCCTTCTAGATCTCCATTAACCTACCAGGCTCCCCCCAATCTTATGGGCACCTAGGGATAGAAGTTACTTATTATACTTCTTTTAGTTAGTCATTTCTCTACTTTTTTATAGTTGATCTATTCTAGCTCCCTCTCTCTATTTTTCATCATGGTTATAGGTAGGGTTTTTAGTTTGTTGTGGTGGTTTGAGACTTGCTCTAGTCTTACTGACTGGTCTTTATCTTCTCCAAACTTCCCCCCACTTTCCCTTGTTACCTCTAATCACATCCAATGTTGGTTTACCACTTTGTTTGTGGCTTGGTTTAATTATTTGTTTCCCTTGTGAAACTCACATATACCACCTTACTTTAATATTATCATTCCATATTTTTTAGTCTTGTGTCCTTGACCTCCATCATGGTGCACCTCTCAATGGTGATTCATGCTGATAGCAGCAGTCAGGGTAACCCAAGACTGATAGTTGTGTCTTAGGTTATTGATGATCCATGGGTCCATGAGCTTGTTGTAGTTAGTTTCTTCCTTACCAGTGAGATGAATAAGGCCATCAAGTATCATGTGATCATTAGTGCTTTGACTGACACCCATGAATTAGGCATGTGTTATGTGTAGTAATTATCTAACTCACTTTTATCCATGTCTCAACTCATCGATGTTTGGGTCATCCTTAGCTCTGAGTTGTTCTTCCTCTTCAAGTTGATGTGTGATTTTAGCTCCTTCTTTGAGGATGTCTAGTTCACCCATATCCCTTGCAGGGAGAACACTAGGGATGACACCTTAGTGAATGTCATTTTGTATTATGTAATTTGATTTGATATCACTTGTGTCCCTTCCTCATAGGAGTTAGATTTGTATTTTGGACTATGTATCATTTGCACTCTCACCCATGGATCACATCATTGACTTATTCCACCACCATCCTTATCTGGTAAGTGCAGGCAATGTTCTCTTTTATCTTTTTATTTCTTGTTTTTTCTTAATTTTGTATGGATTATAGGTATTGCATAGCACTACTTGTTCATTCGAACACTAATTACTTGTACATTAGAGGCATATGTAATTATACTTTTCATGATGTTACTTATCCCTATGATTACACATTATCTCATGTGCAGACTACTGACCCTAGTTATCCCACTTGGAGATACTTGTCATTCACTTGGACCTTTCTTACATTATATTCTCATCCCCTATACATCCCTAGCTCATCTCAGACCTTCTACATACTAGACAAGCTCTCTAGGCACCTCCCAAGGCCCTTTTGGAGACTTGTTGACCACCCTAGGTGGCCTTTTAACCTAGGTCTCAACTTAGGGTGGAAACCCTTATCCTATGATGTATGTTTCCTTCATAAAAGCCATGACCTAGATAGAACACATGAAAAAGGTCCATGTTTGGCCCCAAATGGCTAAAAATGGCTAATTTTTGGTCTTTCGACAGATTAGGGTTAAGATATATGCCTTTTTCTCATTAATTTGAGCCTCTTTCTTGATATATCTCCTACATTTTTGCTTTCATCTTCCCACTTGATCATCACACTCAAATCTTGGCTACCTTCTTGAATCTCTCTTAGTTGTTACTTGGCACAGTGGATTTCATTGTGACAGGGGACACCCTACTATACTATAGCTTATCTTGGTGATTCACATTTCTCTCTAAAGTGTTCCTTAATCTTTTGGGTTTCTCCTTACTCCCACAAGACTCCATTTCACCTATTCTTGTGCTCCTTGCATTGTCTCTCTCACAAATTGGTAGCTTCTCCTTCACCTCTTCCATAACTTTTGGCTCTTGGTCTGGATTAAGCTCACATAGAGCCTAATCCTCTTCCTCTCTTGCTTCCTAGCTCGGATAATCAGTTGGTATAAATAATGCACATTCCTTTTGAGTTTTATATGATGTTAATTTTATATGCAAAGTGAAATTATTATTTATTTTTAGTAGTATACATGCTTGGGTTTGATTTGTTTTAGTGATTTACCTTATTTTAGGCATTATCTAGAATAGTTTATGAAGTTCCATGTATTTTTATGTGGTTAAGAATACTTTCATTAATTTAAATATCATCAATTACATGTTATTCTCTCTTTTGAAAATATTTCTCATTATATAGTAGAATCCTACATGATCAAAACAAACTATACAAGTTACATAAACAATCCACTCTTGTTAAAATGGAAAATTACATTATTAGAGAATAACAGTGTTGAAAGTAAAAAGATATCTCAAAATTAGATTAGGCATGCTCTTGAACCCTTGATTGAAAACATCTTTATTTCTTAAAACATCTTTCATTTGTCTTGAAAGTTCCTTTGCTTCTAAGTTTATGCATTACTTGTTAGCTCACTTTATTTAGCATTATTATTTCTATAATTTATATGCAATCATTTGTCTAGTCTTAGCTACTTAATTTATTGTGGTTAGATATGCTAGAGATATTTGTGTCCTTCGTGCACTTGATCATGTTAGACCTAACTTAGTTTATAAGTTTATCTATAGATTGGTGCAAGCTGACAAACTAGATAGCCACTATAGATATATTGTAGCCTATAAAATCCTTAAGCATTCTATACTCATAATGGTTTGTCTAAGTACCCTTTGTACCCCCTGCCAAACACTAGTGGTTCTGTGTAGATTCTTGAGCTATACATAGGGCATCAGGAGACTGAATTATAGCATGGTATACATTTTTATAACTCTTTAACACATATAACACTACTAATTGCATGTTGTTCTAAAGTGGTCAACACACTACTTTTTATCATGAGCACAAGCACTCAAATACAGGTTACACTTGGTAGTACATGGTTACAAGTAATGGATGGCATAGTCAATCAGATAAATAGATGTTTAATTTTTAGTTATGAGGGACACATAGTTTGCATGTTACATGATGGCCCAGATGAAAATCATATATTTCATACAGATGTCCAATGGTCCAATATGGTCTACCCTAGGACCACACAAGAAGTTTCTTACACTGTAAAGCATTATGTTATTCAAATGCACAAAATCTAGACTAACACCAAGGATAAGGATATACTTATACTAATATAATGGTATGATGGTCACAATGATGATGATTTATTTGAGTTTAGGAAGATTCACTATCTAACAACAGATGACCTCCCACTAGATCTTCCATTTGAATATCCACATCTTGTGGACGTGCTCTTAGGTCTATAGTGTCACTACATTTCATTTGTACATAATCTCATATACTTTTAGTATTACTTGTACATAGTTTCATTATTCCAAATTACTTGCACATAGTTTCCTTTATCTTGTTCCTTATATATAATTGCATTTTCATATTGCTTGTACATAGCTTTTACTTAGAAAACATAAGTATGTATGTGTGTGTGTGTGTGTGTGTGTTATAAAGTATAAAAACATTCAAATATTATTTATAAAATACAAATTTTAGATTGTATGAATTTTGATGTTTACATTCCTTCTATATGTCAGGTATTACATATGTTATCATACATACATGCTTCACTTGTTCATTAATAAATTACTAGTTTTTACTTAGTTTAGCATCGATTCATACTAGTTTACTCAGATTGGGGGCATCATGCATGGCATGATCATTTCCATTTTAGTTTTAGATATTTAGATATAGATTATTACAACTCAATCTAGAATCAATACACTTAGATATCAAATTTGGGGGGCATGTATGTAGCATGTTATTTCTGTATGCTCACTTATGCACAAGTTGATCATAAGGAATGACAAACTCCATGTCATTCTCTACATCATACACACCAAATACCATGTTCCAATTTATACACCAAATTTATGCCTTACTTCATTTACAATAATTGGCATTCTCAAGTGGCCCAAAGCTATTTTACATTTTAGAGTTTTTGAGAGGACTAGAGACATCTTATATAGCTCCAATTATATCACATAGTTTCAATTTTAGATGAATCTAGTATTCATGGCTAGGCAATGATAGATTCATAGTCTACTTGAGTTATTGATCCACCTACATGAGAGGGTTAGACATACCATTAATCCAATCCAAGTTATTCATAGGTTATGATCCACCAAGTAGGGGTGGGTAATGATGGACTCAAAAATGGATTGAGTTATTGAGCCACCCACACATGGGGATTGAATAATCCATCAGATCATTCCAAGTTAAATTACCAAATTAATTAATATCTACATGCACACACATGGGATGTCACCAGTTCTATGCATTGGTTCATGTAACCAGTGAGGTGTATTCATTCCTTTCCTCTCTCTTATCTCTTTACTTATTTTTATCTTTTGCTTTTGATATCTCTTAAATAAGGGCTGATCTATGCATTTTTCACTTATAGAACACGTAATGGATCATACTTCACACACTCAAACCTAAATTCATGGGTTTTACCTCTTAGGTAAGCCTAGGTATGCTTATTTTTCTTTTACCTTAGTCATTTTGCTTTGTTGCATTTCTAGAATAAAAGGGGGAAGTGTAATAATCTAAAAATTCCACTTGAGTGCTAAGAGTGTTACTTGAGACCACTGATCCCTAACTTAGTCCTAGACTTATTTTGGGGCCTATTTAGACACTTATCCAGCCTTCATGTGGGCCACACATATCTCTAAACATCCTTAAATCAGTCCTAGACCCTCACTTTAGCATCCTAGCCTTTAGTGTCTTAGGTTCTACCACCTGAACACTAGCACCATAACTTGGATAGTAACACCAATGGTGCTAGTGTCCTAGTTTGGGTGTTATTAGTCTTTTCCCACTTTTTATCACCAATGGATATCTTTTCAAATTAAAAACCACTTAAGGTTATCCTAGACCTATTTTAAGACATGCAAAGGCACTAGAATAGTATATTCATATGGCATTTATCTAATTATTTATTAGATGGAAATTAGATTCAAATAACATAAATTAACTAAGAACAAGTTGTGCACAATCAATGTTATTAATCCTTATCCTGCCTTACTTTTGTAAACAACCATCTACAGCATTCCTAAGCTTAGATTACTCAAATTTCTAATCTCAAGCACACTCAAGGCACTCAATCATGCATTCATATTAGCTTCACTTAAATTTTCACCATCACTTAGGTGGGGATAACTACATTAGGCTTGATCCCTCCTTGGAGTATTGGTATGTAGGGAACTCTCATCATAGCGAGGTGTTAAGGATGTCTAGCATACCCCACTAACATCATACTTTCATACTTTTTCTAATTAGATGTCCTAATAACATGGAGGTTTATGGATTACATACAAAATCAGTCAAAATAGGTCACTGATAGGGAGCCAAAACTCATGCACACAAGAATACACTTGGTATATTTAGACACAAATGTACCCAAAAGCTTGAAATAATTCTATACAAAGGACACTAATGCCAAAAGGAGGACACTAGAATCATTAGTACTACTTTATAATTAGGGTTCTACTATCTAGGAAGGGTTTTGACACGTAGATCATATCTGCAACACTCAGATCAGCTCCTATCCTAGTTTATAGCCTCTAGATCTTTTGTATTAGTCAGTTTCTAGTTAGATACTTATTTACATTATTTATTGTTATTTTTTAAAAGGTTAAACTAGGTAAATTCTATTACAAATTAATGATTATATTTATTGCATGTTTTATACCCTAATTTACTATACTCATCCCCATTAATAACTTAGGTCTTAAACTCCATTACCCTAAAAATTTAAATCATTTGATGAACCCAATTGATTTAACCTTTTAGGGTTTTACATGAGTAAATCCTATGTTTGATTAAAGGGATGAGATGTCTAAATAAATTAAATAATATATAATAATTAAGACTAATTTGTTATGGATTTTGACCTCTTTTGATTTTATAAAAATAGTAATAAATATTATAAATATAGACTTATCTATAAAGTGACTATCACAGATGATCTAGGTTTTAAAAATTAGGCTATGGACAGATCTGAGTATTGTCAATAAGATACAGGATTTGTTTGCTCACTAGATAGTATCACCCCACCTAGATAGCAGTGCCATATTATTGTAGTGTCCTCAAAGTGGCACTAGTGTCCTCTTTTCAAGATTGTTCATATTTGCTAGGAGCACCTACACCTATGTTTTTAGGTCTTGTTCTTGCACACATGAAATCTAGAACTCTGTGTTATACTTGAAAAATGTGATTCAGTGTGCAAACCCTAATCCTCCTTATAAGTATGGCATGATCTAAAAATGTGTTTTTATTATTAGGATAGACTGAACATCCTCAACACCCTAATGTGAAGAGAGTTGTTCACATACCAATACTTCGATGAGGGGTCAAGCTCGATGTAGTTCTCCCACCTAGTGCTTAGTGTAAGTGCAAGTGAATGCTAGAATGAGAGTGGTCTTCAATGCCTTGAGTGTGCTTGAGCTTTAAAATATTTTAAATCTAGACTTAAGGTTGTTGTAGATGGTATTATAATAAGTAGGAAAAAATAGGGATCAAAAACCTTAATTTTCTCAACTTATTTCTTGTCTAGAGAGGCTTTTGCATATATTTTCCATCTAGTGAATAGAGGTCAAATAGACTTGTATTTATAGATATCTATAGCTTGTTTGGATGATAAAATATACTTAGGCCAACCTTAGGAAGGGCACACATTTTTAAGTTATATATGTTTGAGAGAGTTAACGCAAAGGATAATAGCACCCAGATGGGGACACTAGCACCACGTGGTTATAGTGTCCCAAATGTGGCATTAATTTCCACCTAGTATACTACTGGGTAAACTGGGTTGGGATTTAGGAATGTTGTCTTGGGACTATATTTCAATTGATTGTAGATATTTAAGCTTTTCACAAAGACTAGAAAAGTATGGCAAAGGCTCTAGGATATGTCTTAGGATAAGCTAGGAATATGCTAACTCAAGTAACACTCTTAGCATTCAAATACCACTTTTATATGATATTTCTCCCCTCCCCTTATGTTATAAATGTATCAAAGTGAAATGACTAGTATAAAATAAAAAGAAGTGTACCTAGATTTACCTTAGAAGTGAATCCCATGTAGTTGAGTCTGAGTATGTAAATATGGGTTTGCATATGTGGAATATGATCCAAAACAATGTCCTGTAATGAAACATGCAAAAATCAATCTTTACTTAAGAGATTATCAAAAGCAAAAGACTATGTTGAATAAAGTAGCTAAGTAAAGTTGAGTAAATAGTGAGGAAAGCAATGAATACACCTCTTGAGTATGCAAACTAATGCATGAACCTAGTGATAACCTCTGTGTGTGTGTACATAGTGATCATATTATTGAATATCTTGGACTGAGTTGCAAGCTTGCTCAATCCTCATGTGGGTGGTTCAATAACTTAATCTAGTTTTGACTCGATAATTGCCCACCTCTACTCAATGGATCATAATCTATGAATAGCTTGGATAAGACTATAAGTGTGTATAACCCTCTCATGTGGGTGGCTCAAGAACTCAAGTGGTTATTTATCCATCATTGCACATCTGTGTGAAATATATGCATCTCAAACTATATTGCACAAAGTGTTAAAAGTATCTAACTGGGTATATCTGACTGTGTATGTCAGCTCTATGGCCACTCAGTTATATTCGATAGCTCTAGGCCACTCTAGAATGATAACCACTATAGATGGAGTAAGGCATGAATATGGTGACAATCTAGAATATGATAGAAAGTGTATACAATGTAGAGAATGACATAGAGTTTTCCACTCCATTTGATCAACCTGTGTGTAACTGAGTATATGGAAACTATGTGTCATGCACATGCCTCTAATATGATATCTGAGTTATACTAATTCTAAACTGAGTATGTGATAATTGAATCTATGTAATTGAACTAAATGTGGAAGTGATCATGTCATGCCTTATGCCCTCAAATATGAGCAATTAGTATTAATATGAGCCAAAATGAGTGTTTCTAAGTAAAATCTAAACATAACTATCAAACCTATGATTTTATCTATGTAAATATATATTGTACCTAGTGTACTAGTCTAGATAATCTAGACTGCCCTAAAGTTGGGGATAGTGCACAATATCACCCTATAGTGGATAGTAGTGTCATGTGGTGATAGTGTCCCAATCTAAGTGCTAATGTCTGTCTGGCCTAAAATCTAGGTGATTGAACTACTTTCTGAGTCCCTATTTTTTCCTACATTTGTCATGTGTTTAATTTCTAAAACTGAGCCTATGTGCTAAAGTTTGTCTATGAATAACAAAGTAGGAGCTTAATCTCTATGAAAAACCCCTGTGAATGCCCCTATTTTGAGGTTAGTTGTGTAACCTTTGTAAGAACTATTCTTAAAATAAGTAGCTCTACAAAACGTGTTACTCAAAGCATATATGTGATAATTGCATGATATTCTAATATAATGTACAAACATAATATTAGAATGTAAAAGTATTTGAGAATAAGTAGGTAATGTAAGATGTATGTTGCAATCTACCATTGCACAAGAGTGTCAAGATAAATGCAGTAAATGTGTATAAAATCAAATTAAATATCTACCTAGGGGATGGGGCATGATGTCCATCATGGCACCCAAATAGGGAGGGTAGATGCATAAGGTCCATCATGTCATCGATAAATGGTGTGTGTAATAATAAAATAAAAGTGTCATGGTGAAGAATCATACAAGGAAGCATACATAAAACACATGAGGCATGAAAAGTAGTCCAAGGGACCACTATACAAGGGACATGGGCACATATCACTAAATCTAAGAATGGAGACATATAAGAACATGTTCAAATGTCCACATACACAATAAATAATTTGGATTAGATTCACATAGAAAGACATTCTCAAATGTCTGTATATATAATCAAGAAAGCCCACACAAGGGACATGGGCACATGTCCAAGGCATACAAATAGAGAAGTGGTGTAGAGCCAAAGAATAATGGCATATTCAAATTCCCTTGAAGTGGAAGAAGCATAGGAAACACAATTAAGTCTAATATATGAAAACTAGAAATGAAATCATGTATAACTATGTAATATAAATCTATGTAATTTCTAGGATGCACAAATGTTGAGTCTAACTAGTGATAATTGGCAATGAGTAGCAATGATCAATATCAATATACATCAATACGTAAAATGGAATATATAGAATGTAAAGATAGAACCTAGTATTAGAAATTGTGTAGGATGTGCCTTTGAGTGGGTGGATGTATCAAATGAATAAACCTATATCAGTGTATATACCCCCAGTGGATAGATGATAACAAGTCTATATCAGTGTAGTGGACCGAGGTCCTTTATATAATTTTTAAGGACTTAAAAAAAATAAGTGAAGCATATGTGTATGATAAAACTGACTATACTAAGATAGCTAGCATATGTAATATTTGGCAAGTAGTAGAAATGTAAACATAGCAATGAATACAGTCTATAAATTTTGTATTTTTTGAGTAATATTTGAATGTTTTTATATTTTGACATGTTATATTATTTTTATGTTTTTTGGATATAAGTTATGTACAAGCAATATGAAAATGAACTATGTAAAAAGAAAAAAAGAGAGGGAAAGTATGTACAAGATGGTAGGAACCATACTAACCAATGAGTCTCATGGGAGACTCACTATCATTATGGCCTGTTTTGAAAATAGGAATAGTAATCTCTCATGTAGTGTGATTGTTATGTTGTAGTTGAATGTTTTTGTAGTAGGAATCTAAGTATTATTCATCATCAAAATCATAATAACCTAGAATGCTAGAGGGAATTGCCTCATATTGTGGAGTTGACCTTTTTGACTTGTGCTCTAGAATATTGATTTTGATTTTGGCCTTTGAAACTTTGCTTGTTGTAGGCATATGATGTTATGGACGCTCTTTTGTTATAAAACCTATTTTCAGAATGCTTGTTTGTGTAGAATGATTTTAACTTTGCAACTTAAGATTTTAATATTTCTATAACATGTCCTATGTATCTAGATATTTTGCCTTGATAAACTATATATGTGAATGATGTGCCTTAGGATATTCAATAAATCTTGAACCTTGTTGACCAATATTATCAACTACTAAAATAGGGAAAGTGATGCATTGGGCCTGTTTGCCCAAACTTTGACCATGATAATCAAACTTTTGTAGATATTTATGACCAAAATTATGCCAAATTGAATGTTGAGCCTCATTTTGGAGAGGTAGATTTACATCTATTACTTGATTTTCCTATGCATGTTATATTGTTTCTTATTGTCATTATGCTTTTAAAATCTTTTGTTGTTTTGAGTTATGTTTTGGTAACCATTTTTGTACTATTTCTAAATTTGACCCTTTTTGAAATGGTAGATGTGTCATTGTATGTTGTTTGGATGATGTATCACTGCTTGAGTCATTTATGTCCATTATATGTTATATTTCTCATTTCCTTTCCAATGTTAAACATGAATCGGTGTGGTATCCATCCATTCGATGATATGCACAAAATTATTTGGATATCTTCATTGAGTGTAGAGGAGGTAACTTGATCAAATTAGATTTAATCATGTCCCTTACTATCTTGTTAGAGCTCTTATTTGAATTTTGAGTGCTTTTATAATCACTAGTTGTAGATTTACTTTGTTGTGATTTATGATTTGGATATGTAAAAATGTTTTCCACAAATTGACTAGGTGAAGATGCATATATATGACTTACACTATTGTGCTCTGGAGGCCTTTGTCTTATAAATTGATTTTTTAATGTTGTAATCTTTTCATGTAATAGTTGATTCTGATTTTGTAAACCTACAATTATCTTGTTCGTACTAATAATTTGATCACATAGAGTCTCATAAGTGCAAACCCTAACTATTTTTGATTGAACATGTAAACACACACCCTATAGGGAAGAGGTGTGAATAAGCTAAGTATGGGGATTAGTGACATTATTATAGGCTACTTCATTTTGTAGAGTAATGATAGAATGGACCTAGTTAGAAGTAAATTAGATATCACCCTCATGGAGATGAGGAGGAGAAGGAAATTTTTTCATGTACATAAGATTTGACATTGAAACTTGAAACATAGTTGTTAGCATATGTGTTAAATCCTCTATGTGTGTATGGGTTTGTTTGTTAATGGAATTTGACATAAGAGAAAGATAACATGCTATGAAATATGACATATAATGCAATTGATATAAATCATCATCTATGCATGTGGTTATGTCTTTTATGAGTTCATTCTGAATTAAAGGGAACAAGCATGTAAATAAAATTATCAAACTTTGTAACAAAAAGCTATTAATTTCTTTTGTCATTGTGATCATGATTATAAGATATAAAAATAAAAACATATATGGATATGAAAATTGAGTTCTATAAATGTAAACCCTAAGGTTATCTAGGGTTAGGGTTTTGAATTAGGGTTGCTTTGAAAAAAATTTAAATTATATTCAAATAAATTGAAACCCTAATATGAAATTAATTTAATTAGCTAGGTTGTCAAAAAATTAGAAAAATAGAATTATGCAGCCCTAGCTTATTGCACAAAAAAATTAGATTAATGCAAACTAGGGTTTGAAGCAATATTCAAAGTAAGTTTGGCTCACCAAATTATTTAACCTTTTAGGGTTTTACATGAGTAAATATTAAGTTTGATTAAAAGGCTAAGGTGTCTAAATCGGTTTATTAATATGCAATAATTAAGTATTAATTTTTTATGGATTTTGACCTCTTTTGATTTTTTTAAAATAGTAATAAATATACATAAATATAGACTTATCTAGAAAGTGATTGTTATGAATGATCTAGGTTCTAGACATCTAAGTATCATCAACAATGTCCCAAGAACTGTTTGCTCACTAGACAGTAGCACCCTACCTAAATGGTAGTGCCATACTGATGTAGTGTCCTTAAAGTATATTAATGTCCTCTTTGCAAGATTATTCTTATTTTTTGAGAGCACCTACACCTATGTTTTTGGGTTCTGTTCATACATGCATGAAATCTAGAACTCTATGTTGTGCCTAGAAAAATTGATTTAGTATGAAAACCCTAATCCTTCTTACAAGTATGGCACGAGATGAAAATGTGTGTTCATTAGTAGGATAGGGTGGACATCTTCAACACCTTGTTATGAAGAGAGTTGCCTACATACCAATACACTAAGGAGGGATCAACCCTGATGTTGTTCTCCCACTTGGTGCTTCATGCAAGTGCAAGTGAATGCTAGAATGAGAGTGGTCTTGAATTCTTTGAGTCTAATTGAGCTTTGAAATCTTTGAAATATTCGATTAGGGATGTTGTAGATGATAATATTCATAATTAGGGTAGAATAGGGATAAAATATCTTAATTTTTCTCATTTTTATTTCTTGTTTGGATAGGTTTTTGCATCTATTTTCCATCTAATGAATAGAGGTCAAATAGACTTATATTTATAGAGATATATAGTTTTATAGATAATAAAATTTACTTAATCTAGCCTTAAGAGGGGTACGCATTTATAAAATTATCAATTCATGAGAGTTAGGGTAAAGGATAATAGTGCTTAGTTGGGGACACTAGTGCCATGTGGCTGTAGTGTCCTAAATGTAGCACTAATGACCACCTAGCAGACTGTTAGGCAAACTAGGTTGGGATCTAAGAATGTTGTCTTGGGATTGTGTTTGAACTAATTATAGCTATTTTTGGTCTATGTAATGATTGTAAAAATGTGGCAAAGGCTCTAAGATAAGTCTAGGGCTAAACTAGGAATAGGCTAACTCAATAAACACTCTTAGCATCCAAATACCACTTTTAGGTGATTACATCGACTTACTTCAAATACTACCCAAACCCTAGGCCTCGATGCTATTAGGGTTTATATCCTTTTATTTCCTATTTTTAGTGGTTGTGTTAGGGTTTTTATACCTGATATATTCTACCCCAGTAACCCTGTTCCTAGTTGCAGTACCAAATTTTATGGATAAAGAAGATTATTTTCCTCCTCATCTCCAAGAGCGTGATAGTTATTTTTCCTTTAACTAGGTCCATGTTATCACTCCTCCAGGAGGTGAGGTATCCTATACTACTATTTCAAATTTTTATACTCATCCTATCCAAACATCCACCTCTTTTATAAGGGGTGTGTGCCTACATGTTTAATCAGGAACTAGGGTTTGTACTTGTGAGACTCTATGTGATCAAATTATCAGTATGAGCAAGCTAATTACATGATTAAAAAATTAGAACCAAATATTACATGAAAATATTATAACAGACAAAAGCTTCTATGGCACACTAGTGTTAATCATGTGTATGCATCTTTACCTAGTCAATTTGTGGTAAGTAATTTTACATATCAAAACAAGTAAACACAACAAAGTGCATCCATAACTAGTGATTTTAAAAGTATTAAAAGATAAAATAGAAGTTAAAGTGATATTTTAAGGCAAATTATTAAAGCTAAGTTGATCAAATTGTCTCCTCTACATCCAGTAAAGAGATACAGATATTATTGTGCATACCATAGAATGCATGATCATCACACAGATTCATGTTTGGCATTGAAAAAGCGTATACAACACATCATTACTAATAAATAACCTATACAACAAAAATCATTTAATAAATCCACAGTGATACGAGAACATATTCAAAAAAGATCAAATTTAGAAATAGTACAAAAGTGGTTACTGAATCATAACTCAAAACAACAAAAGGTTCACAAAGTGAAATCACAACAATAAATAGTACAAGCATCACAGGTAAAGCAATTAAAAAATACAAATATACCTCTCCACAATGATGTCCCACTTTCAAATTAGTATGGTTTTGGTCAAAAGTATCTACAATAGTTTGATTATCAAGGTTAAAGGTTAGGCAAACATGTACAAAGCATCATTACTCTTATTCTAGCAGTTGATAATGTTGGTCAACAAGGTTTGAAATTTACTGAACATCATAAGGCAAATCATTCATAGATATAATTTATCAAATCAAAATATCTAGATACTCAGGAGATATTACAAAAAGAGCAAGAACTTAAGTTACGAAGTCAAAATCATGCTAAGCCAACAAGCATTCTCAAAAGAGGCTTTCTAACAAAAGAGCCTCCAAAGCACCATATGCCTATAATAAGCACAATTTCAAAGGGCACAATCATAGAAGACATTTTAAAGCACAATTTAGAAAGGTCAACTCCAAAATATGAGATAATTCCTTATGTTCATCCAGATATAACAAAAGTCAACACTAGCATTCCATTGGTTCAAAATCAATATGATAATGATGAGTGAAGTAATCCAGGTTATTATGATTATTATGATACCGATAATAAACAATAATTAGATTCATAATGAAACTCAATTCAACTATAGCATATCACACTACATAATATGTTACCATTTCTATTTTTTGACACAAACCACATTGATAGTGAGTCTCCTATGAGACTCATCGGTTAGTATTTTCCTCCCTACCTATGCATAGTTTTGTGCATTCTTGCTCTTCATATATAGTTTAATTTTTCACGTTGCTTGTATATAGTTTATATCTGAAAAAAATAAAAACATTCAAATATTTACTCAAAAAATACAAATAATAGATTGTATGCATTACCATTTTTACATTTCTTATATTTATTAGGTACTACATATGTTAGCTATCTTAGTATAGTCAGTTTTTATCATACATATAAGTTTCACTTGTTTTTTTTGAGTGTTTGCATGTACTTATAGGACCCAAGTCCACTACATAGATCCATATTTGCTACTAACTATCCACTGGGGTCATATACACATATACACGAGTGCTTTAGTTGATACATTCAGCGATTTAGGGGAATTCTATACACAGTTTTGATTTCCATGTTACATATTTATAAACTCTACATCATATATTTAACATTGTTATATCTTGATATTGATCATCCTACACTACTCAAATTCATTACTAACTACTACTACTCTAGACTCAAATTATGTACATCTTTACTCTTATACAGATTTGTACTGAAAGTTCATGCATACTTTCATTTCAAGATTTCTTAGTTTATACTTGATTTTGTCTCTATGCTTTTACATCTATTTAATGTAATTTGAATATGCCATCATTCTACAGCTCTATCCCACCTCCTTTCATTGTATGTATGTTTTGGGCATGTGCCCATGTCCTTGTGTGTGCTTTCTTAATTATGTATGCAGATATTTGAACATGTCTTTCTATGTGGCTCTGAGCCAACTTGCTTTCTCTTTGGGTATGTGGACATTTGAACATGTTATTATATGTCTTGCTTTCTTAGATTTAGTGATATGTGCCCATGTCCATTGTATTATGGCCCCTTGGCCTACTATGTGTGCCTCATGTGTTTTATATGCATCCTTTCATGTATGTGTCATGCTTATGACACTTCTCTCTTTCTTATTGCACACTCCAGTTTTAGATGTCATGAGGGACTTCATGCATCTCCCTTGATTTCTCTTTGTTTATGTGTACATTTCAGCATGTCCTTGTATGTCTTTTTTTTTCATATTTAGTGATATGTGCCCATGTCCCTTGTATTGTGGCTCCTTAGCCTACTTTGTGTGCCTTATGTGTTTTGTATGTATCCTTTCATGCATGTGTCATGGCTATGACACTTGTCTCTTACTTTTTGTGCACTCCATTTTTAGATGCCATGAGGTAACTCATGCATCTCCCCTTCCTCCTTGGGTACCTTGATGGACATCATGCCCCATCCCCCTAGGTAGTTAGTTTATTACTCAGATTTATTATTCATATATGTAGTTATATCTATCTTGACAACTTTGTGAATCATAGATCTAGCATACATCATGTACTACAAACTTATACTTAGAATATCTTACATTCTGATGTTATCTATGCACATTATATTGGTTTATTACACATATATCATATATACTCTGGCTAACACACATCTTTCAGATCTTTTTATTTTGAGGATAGTTCTTTCACAAGTTCAACAACTCCCCTCAAAATAGGGACATTCACATAGATTTGTTACAAAGATCAAGCTATTCAATTACACTCACAGTATAGTTTTTAACATGGGTACATAATACAAAAATTAGTTTCAATAAAACATAGTGGGAAATAGTCACATAAAGACCAATTTTAGTTGCATAGAAACTAGTGCAATTGGACACTAGCACCCAAAGTGGGACACTAGCACCACTAACGCTACTATCCAGATATGGTGCTACTATTTAATAGCCTTAGTTTCAAGAAATTATAGATTGGATAGAAAATTACAATAGGTAAAATCTAGGTTTGCACATGTTCAATTACAAATTACTAGTTTTTGCTCAGTTTAGCACATATTCATACTAGTTTGTTCAAATTGGGGGCATCATACACAGCATGATTATTTCTATTTTAGTTTCAAATATTCAAACATAGATTGTTAAAAATCAATCCAGAATCCATACACTCAGATATCATATTTAGAGGCATGTGTGTGGCACATTATTTCTATATGCTCACTTATGCACCAATTAATCAAATGGAATGACAAACTCCATGTCCTTATCTAAATTTTACACATCAAAAACCATGTTCTAAATTATACACCAAATTTATGCCTTACTCCATCTACAATAGTTGGCATTCTTGAGTAGCCTAGAGTCATTTTACATTTTATAGTTTCTAAGTGGCCCAAAGCCATCATATACAATTTCAATTTCAGTTTTAGATGCATCTACTACACATGGGTAGGAAATGATGGATTCATAGTCTACTTGAATTCTTGATCCACATAAATGAGATGGTTGGACACACTATCATTCCAATCCAAGATATTCATAGGTCATGATCCGCCAAGCAGGGGTGGGCAATGATGGAGTCAAAACCGGATTGAGTTCTTAAGCCACCTACACATGGGAATTGATCAAGCCATTAGCTCAGTCCAACATATTCACTAACTTGATCACTATCTACATGCATACATATGGTATGTCACTAGGTCTATACATTGGTTCACGTAACCAGTGAGGTGTATTCATTTCTTTCCTCTCTCTTATCTCTTTACTTAGTTTTGTTTTTTGCTTTTGATATCTCTTAGGGCTTATCTATGCAAATTTTATTTGTAGGACATGCAATGGAGTATGCTTCACACACTCAGACCAAGATTCATGGGATTCACCTCTTAGGTAACTCCAAGTATGTTTTTTTTTCCTTTATCCTAGTCATTTTTATTTACTACATTTCTAGAATAAAAGCAGGGCAAATGTAATCATTTAAAAATGACACTTGAGTGTTAAGAGAGTTACTTGAGACCACCCATCCCTAACTAAGCCCTAGACCTATATTAGGTCCTATTTAGACACTTATCCTACTTTATGCAGGTTGTATGCATCTATAAACATCTCTAAAGAAGTCTTAGACCCTCACTTTAGCATTCTAGCATTTAGTGTCTCAAATTCTACCACCTGGATACTAGCGCCATAATTTGGATAGTAGTGTCAATGGTGCTAGTGTCCTAGTTTGGGTGTTATTGTCATTTTCCCTCCTTTTATCACCAATGGATATCTTTTCACATCAAAAAACACCTTAGGTCAGCCTAGACCTCTTTTAAGACATGCATAAGCACTAGAACAGTATATATACATGACTTTTAGCCTATTATTCATTAGATGGAAATCATATGCAAATAACATAAATTAACTCATAACAAGTTGTGCACAATCAAGGTTATTAATTCATATTCTGCCCTACTTATGCATATAGTCATATACAACATTTCTAAGCTCAGATTACTCAAATTTTTAGTCTCAAGCACACTCAAAGCACTCGATCCAGCATTCATACTAGCTTCACTTACATTTGCACTAGCACTTAGGTGGGGATAACAACATCGGGCTTGATCCCTCCTCAAAGGATTGGTATGCAGGAAAATATCATCACAATGGGATGTTGAGGATGTCCAACCTACCCCATTAACATCACACTTTGTTACTTGCACTAATCAGATGCCCTAACAACATGGAGGTCTAGGGTTTACATACAAAATTAGTCAATATAGGTCACTAACAGGGAGCCAAAACTCATGCACACATAAATAGACTTGGTAGACTTAGACACGGGTGCACTCAAAAGCTTTGAACAATTATACATAGAGGACACTAGTGCCAAAAGGAGGACACTATCACCATTGGTGTTACTATCTAGCCAGGGCACTACTATTGAGGGAGGATTTTGACACCTAGATCTTATGTGATACTATCAGCTCTTCTCTTGGTTTGCATCTTCCAAATATTTTGTCTCAGTCAATTTCCAATTAAGTACTTGTTTACATTATTTATTGATATTTTTAGAAAGGTTAAAATAGGTCAATTATATTATAAATCAATGGATGTATTTATTGCAAATTTTGTACCCTGATTTATTGTAATCATCCCCTTTAACAAGCTAGGGCTTAAACTCTATAACTCTAAAAAGTTAAATCAGATACATAGATTTTCTTTTGAGGATAGTTATAGAAGAGGTTAAAAACTCCACTCAAAAGAGGGGACATTCACAGGGGTTTGTCATAGAGATTAAGCCATCCTAGTGCACTCAAAACATAGTTTTCAGCACATAGACACATATTACAGGGCTCAAAGTCAAGAAAATATAGTCATACACAAATCAATCTCAATTTTTCTTAGAAATAACACTTTTAGATATTAACACAATACACTACCAGAAGTGTAGTGCACTATAGTCCACCCCTATGCTATTCGCCAATAGCCTCAAAAATAGAAAAATATAGAATTATCATAAAGGTATAAGTACAGTCTAGATTTGCACAGTCTCAATCACATATTATTAGATATGTTCAATATATATTTAGTTTTACACAGAATTACACAAGTTTGTTTATATTGGGGGCATCATGCATGACATAATCACTTCCATTTCAGTTTCAAATATGTACAGATAGATTTCTATAGCACAGTCTATAATATATATATATATGGGGGCATGTGCATGACACATTATTTCTATATGCTCAGTTTTGCACCAATTCTCTCCCACATGTCATTCTCCACATTGTATACTTCAGACACCATATGCACTAATTTTGCTCTAGGATTATACCATTGATGCCTCATTATTTTTGTAATGGTTGTCATTCTTGAGTGGCCTAGAGTTGTTTTACATTCCTGAGTTCCCGAGTGGCCCCTGAACTATTTTACATTTGAAAGCTCCTGAGTGGCCTAAAGCCATCCTTTACAACTTCATGACACCACACAGTTTTAGTTTCAGCTTCTTCTACTACACATGAGTAGGCAATGATGGAGTCATAACCTAATTGAGTTCTTGATCCACCTACATAAGAGGGTTGGACAAGTCATCAGTCCAATCCAATTTATTCACAGATTATGATCCACTAAACAAGGATGGGTAGTGATGGAGTCAAGGCCATCTTAAGTTCTTGAGCTACCCACACATGGGGATTGGGCAAGCCATCAGCTCAATCCAAGATATTCACCGTTTGATTACCATCTACATGCACACAGAGGATTTCACCATATTTTTTTATTGGTTCATGTACCTAATGAGGTGTATTCATTCCTTTCCTCTCTCTCACATATCTTTACTCGGTTTTATCTTTGATTTTGATATTTATTAAGGATTGATTCATACATGTTTCATTTTTGGGACATGTAATGGATCATAGTTCATAGACTCAAACCCACAATCACGGGCTTCACCTCATAGGTACTATTTCCTTTATCCTAGTAATTTCACTTTGCTACATTTCTAGAATAGGGGGGAAATGTAGTAATATAAAATGGCATTCTAATACAATAAGTGTCGCTTAAGACCACCATATCCTTAGATTATCCCTAGACCTATCTTAGGGCCTATTTTGATCCTTGTCCAGCTTTTATGCGTGTCTAGCCCATGCCTATATATACCAAGAGTCACATTGATCCATCACCTAGACATCCCCTATCCTTTTTCACACGTGTCAGCCACTTAAACAATAGTGTGGCCCCATTAATATATAGTACAATGTGCTATTGGCAAAGGGGGTAGTGTCATTGACCCTTAGCTTCCCTTACCCCTAACAGATATCTTTCCACTTCCCAAAGCATCTTAGGGTTAGCCTAGACTCATTTCATGTCTCGATAAACATTAGACCACTATATATATATATATATATATATATATATATATATATATATATATATATATATATATATAACACTCTCATTCATTTATCAAATAGATGGTAATTCTCATGAATAAGATCTAAAATAGTTGTGCAAATTAAGTTTATTGATCTATATTTACCCCTATTTATGCATACATCCATATACAGCATCCCAGAGCTTAGTTTTACTTAATTTTCTGGCCTCAATTCACACTCAAAAGCATTCAAATTGGCATCCATACTCATGCACCAAAACTTGGATTGGGAGAGTTACATCATGCTTGATCCTCTTTCTAGGTATTGCTATTTAGGCAGTGCTCAGTACATGGGGTGTTGAGGTGATGTCCAACCTACCCTACTAATGTCACTCTCCTTCTAATTGTGTTCATCAAAACCCTGACAAACATTGAGGCTCAAGGTTTCATAGTGAAATCAATCAAAGCATAGAAAAGATAATGATCTAGGTCTCGGTCGTATAGGTACAGGCTTCCCAAAATAGAGTGAAGGTCTACCCAAAATTTTGTTGCTTCCCCTGCATAGGGTCATTAGCATTGTACAAAATGTCAATAGAACAGTGTGATATTGGGAAAGAGGACCGTGTTATTATCTGAAGAGGGTTCTGACACTTGTTCTCTATTGATGACACTTGGCCTTACTCCTACCTCACTTCCCAGCTCACCACTTTTTCATCTTAGTCATTTTTTCTAGCTAAGCATACCTTTTCTAATTCATTATTATTTATAGAATTTTTAATTAAATTAATTATTGTGCAAATTAGTATATGTTGATAGTGTGGTAATTTATTCCCTAATTTATCACTCAGCTCTTTATCAACATAGGGTTACATTCCATAATCCTTAAAAAGGTAAATCATAGATGTAGTTTTGAGTCAAGGGGATAAACCCATTGCATATTTCAGCGAGACGTTGAATAATGCCAAGCAAAAGTATTTAGTTTATGATCAACAGTTTTATGCAATTGTGAAAACTCGTAATAAATGGAGATGTGAATTGCTTCCAGTTGAGTTTTTTATACACTAATCATCAAACATTTTATTTTATAAACAACCAAGTTAATTCAAACCAAAAACAAGTGAAGTGGGTTGAATTTATTTAAAATCAATTTATTTGTATTGAAGCATAAATGGGAAATCAAATAGAGTTGCATATGCATTAAGTATAAGATGTCTTGAGTTGAACGAAATGAGAGTAGATTGATTCGACTTAACTCCATGAAATATATGTATGAAGAGGATTTAGATTTCAAAGATGCAAGGATAGCATGCAAGAAGCCAAAATGGATGGATAAAAATCCATGGTTGGACTTTTTTTTGCATGAAGGATTATTGTTCAAAGGACAATAGTTATGCAAACTACAAGGATCAATCCTAGAAAACATGATAAGAGAGAAGCACAGTGGACAATTAGTTATTCATTTTCTCATAGATAAAACATTGGCCCAACTAGAAGAGAGATACTATTGGCCCAAGATGATTGTGTATGTATGGAAGTTTGTACAAAGTTGTAGCATATGTCAATATGCTAAAGGTAGAAGTCAAAAAGTGGGTTTGGACAAGCCACTACCAATTCTAGAAAGACATGGGAAGACATTAGCATGGACTTCGTGTTTAAGTTTCCAAGGACACAAAATGGTAATGGTTTTATCCTTTTGTTGTTGATAGATTTTCAAAAATGGCACAATTCATTGCATGAAAGTAAAGTAGTGATGGCATGAACACTACAATTTTATTTTTCAAAGTAGTGGTTACATGGATTGCTCAAAAGCATAGTGACAAATAGAGACACAAGTAATGTGTTTGATCTCAAGCAGAAAGAAAAATAATTTTAGGTTGGAGATTTGGTGTTAATGCATTTGAAGAAGGAAATGTTTACGAAGAGTACATACAACAAACTCAAGTGGAAAAAGATTGGGTCATGTAAAGTTTTGAGGAATTTTTCAAAAAATGCCTATGAAATAAAGCTACCAGATGGGATTGATATCTCAACCATCATCGATGTAGTGTGTTTGTATCCTTTTCATGAGGACCAATCACTTGGAGATGATGTTGGTTTAGTTTCTTCAATTCAATATTGGAGAAAACAATTTCCAGTAAAAGAGAGATAATATAGAGGCCATTATGGACTCTAAGGTTGTCAAGAATATCAAAGGAAAAGAGTGTGTGGACTATGTGGACTATTTGGTCAAGCGAAAGGATAAAGCAACAAAATATTTAACTTGGCTAAATGAATCTGAGATTGGCAAGTATAATAGATCATTTGAAGAGTTCACTTAAGGATCATGAGAAAGAGCTCATTGATAATTTCACTTGCCCAGTGTGTCTAATGAAGGAGCATATTATGTGTGATGTACAATCTTGCATCAACCAAAAATGTGTGTGTTGTGAATTGCATTACGTTTCCTTTTGTTGAGGTGTTCAAGTGACTTGCCATATTTCCTTAAAGACTTGTGAGCTCTAGCAAACTCCCAAGATCATAGAATTATAGGTTTTTGTCAACCAACAAGGGTCAATTTGAGTGCTCACTTAATGGTGACAAAACTACCAATCCCTACAAGCGGCAGTTACAAAACCATCAATCTAAGTTAACCGATGCTTTTAAAACCACCTTGGAAGTTGTGAAGCTATTGTTATGCATTAAGCGATAGTTTTGCTTGTTGTAGATAAGTATGCAATGTAACGACCCAGAACGATTGTTTTGGCTATTTGGAGTGTTTTCCAAGAACAAAGGAATTCAAAGAGACATTCCATAAGGCATAGAAAGGAGAGGAGATTTGAAGTAGTAGCTTCAGTTAAGAAAAAGTGTGAGTGATTAAGAGAGAGCAAAAAGTAGCAAAAGAGTTGATCCAAGTCCTTTGAGGGACTATATTATAATGTCTTCTTCATGTTAGTAGTTCTAGAAATAAAACAAGCGAAGTGTGTTATGTAATTTCTTCATCTAAATTGAATAAAGTGTGGTCTTGGTCTCTTGTTATGAATGTATTATTGGTGTGTCCAATTGAAGACTATTTTGTTATAGGTTGCAAGGATAGGGTAGCCATTCACTTGGCCCCTAACCCTAACTACATCACTGAGTCTTATTAACTTGACGACTAGGTACATTAACCAAGATCCATCATTTTCCCTATTTAAGCAATCAAAAAGATAGACATATCTAAGTAATAGCACAAGCTACTCATAACCATTGTGATCCATTACGTGAAGAAATAGAATACATGTTAACAATTTTATAGATTAACAAACATAAATAAATAGGCACAAGAATGATAACAACCATCCATTACAACCAATATACTATGTCATAATCACATACAATGGTTATAACAACCATTTATAAGCCTTAACTATGTAACAAAACATTCCCTTAAAGTGTAAACTACTACCTCTATTAAGAGCCTCTTCATTCACTACCTATTGCTATCAACTCCCCTCCATTTTTTCTCCAAACTCTTTATCATCCAACTATTCATCAAAACATCACCATCATCACTAAACTCTATATAAGGAGTAAATACACACACACACATGAAGAAATTAAACTAGAAAGATGGACACATGAATCATGTAAGTAGCCAAGTGTCTTTCTATAATTTAAAATCCATGTCATGCAATTGCCAAATGGTAGCCTCGTCTTCTCGCATTGCATGGTTAATTGTCAATCCCATCAATATGTCATTGACGGTGTTTTTTTGGCTTTGGGTGAATCGAGCCTCAAATGGTGTCCCTATTTCCTTGTTCAAAACTACACCAACCAAAAATTTGATATCTTGACAGTATCTCACTCAAAACGATTTCCTTATCACTCTGGAGTTATTGTGTTTCCTCCACGCCATGCCCATCCTTGGTTATTTGTCTAACAGGGTATCCATGATAAGTATGTGCTCCCTTAATCCTCTATTTCGTTGCGCATAGTTCAAAACTTTCTTTTTAGCCAAGTACTTGGTAAATATTCCCTAACAACATTCCTTCAGTGCTAACCCTTTTATTTGTCCCCAAAAAACCCTGTGAAACTCTTGGGGAACTTGGTCCCTATTTCTCCAAGGAGATTGTACCATTCTTACGAAGCACTCTCTACTTTTACCATGAGTTCCTCATACCTCACAATGTGTTGTCTTTAGCGTGCCAAGTCTATACTACGTAATAGGTTCTAAGTCTTCAACCTAACAACAATATGGAGAAGTTGATTGTTTCTCAATCCATTTTTTCATGTATCCCTCTAAGTTGGTCCATAAGGGTATTCACTTCCTTTTCCATTGTTGATTACTTATCACAAAGTGATTTTCTTATTGCTTCAATGACGCAGAATAAGTTGAATAATAAAAAGATAAGCTAGATAGTGATACGTCGTCCCTAACGTGATTTTCCATGCCAAATAAGTGCATCCATTTGATGTTTTGTCCCATGTTGGTTGACACACTAATAATGTTGCCAATGGTCAAGTGACAACATGGGCTTTAGGACAAGTTTTATTTTTCAAAGATAAGGGCCACAAGTCAAATTCTTCCTGGGTTCCCTTACACTTAAGGCAAATTTAGTTTATAGCTCTTCACAACCCTTTACTCTTCTTTGATGATTTTATTCTTTGTGGATGGCCTCCCTTTGTATGTGTATTTTTTTCATTTTTTGGTTTATCAATTTGTTATGAGTTGCTACAAAACAATGAACTTTGTCATTGAGGTTTGGTAGCATGTTTTGGATATAGATTTCTTAGAATTTGAGTGTAAGATTGTTTTCTATATAGGAAGTCATTTCTAATTAAACTTTGATTTTCTAATGATTTTAGGTTACACTCCACATACTTTCATATTTAATTTAATGGCTCTAAAAAATGTACCATTGATAAAGAAAAAACTTCAAAACCATAAAATTATATTTTTGTCTAGCTTTTTATCAATATTTTCCCAAAATAAGTGCTCATTAATTACCTTTGTTTTTATATTTTTTAAAGTAGAATTTGAAATTAATATATTTTAGAATAAAAGAATAGAACTTTCCACAAACTAATAAGCATAATAGTTCTTGAAATCACTAGACACTTCCATTGACAATAAAAGTTAGGTAGACATATTTAAAGTACAACATAAAAAGATAAAAGATTAAAAAAATCTATAAGAACCAACCTATATTATGTTCATGACTAAGAAAAATTAAAGAAATATCAAAGTCCATAAACATTTTACCTAATTCCGTGTTACTTTTAAATGGTAAGTAATTATTACAAAACACAACACAAAGTTTTTTTTTTTAAATAAACTTTCTTATTATGCGAACATACAATTATTATTTCATTAAAGAACTCAAAAATAAAAATTTACATTTTATTTTTCTAAATCCATTTCTTATTCATAATTGTTACACGTCTCACTCCAAATATACACAATAATTCGGCCCTTAAAATTTATCTATAACTTTAATCATTTCTCTAAAATCCCCTGTAATTTGGAAAAAGTTACAAATTTATTAGTAAATATAAACCTATATTTAAAGAGTTACCAATTTATTATAGCAAATATAAACCTATATTTTTTTCATCATTTTTATTTTTCTTTAGGTAATTACTTCATAGAATATGACATTACTTCTAAGAGTTCACTTAATAAGTTGTAAGCTGAAGCCCAGTTTTTTATCACCAAGAAAAATGCAAATACTTTTAAGATCTGAATGTTTTTGGTCCTTAGTTTGAAGGACGAATCAAGTGCAAAGTAAAAGAGTTGATCTTTGCAATCGATTAAAAAATTATTGCCAAGCTATTTTCATTTATTCCTTCATGCTATTTTGAAACATGTCATTTACTTGAAATAGAATATGGCATTACTTTTGAGGATTTTCCTGCAAATCCGAAGCCCATGTTTTTTATTACCAAAAATAATTGCAAAGTTTTTTAAGAACTCCGAAATTTTTTTATCTTTCAAGATTTGTCAAAATTTTATTGGCATGCTATTTCCAAATATTTCTTGATTTATTTGCTTAGAACGAACGTTAGTACTTTGCTCTACACATCACAAATCATTGAGATATAGTCCACTGTAATTTTAAACATAACCCAAACAAATAGTGCAACAAAAAGATTCCAAAGAACTCACGGTTGTGTGCGCTCATCCAAAAGGCTAATGTTGTAATCTGCATATATATGAATATTGGTTTCAATAACATAAAAGGAATCAAAATCTTCTAATCATAAGAAATATGGCTTAACAAACATCAAGGTGTTGAACAAAAAATACTAGTAGTAGCCTATACAATTTAACTTTTTAAAATATGACTCTCAGACTGCTTAGCTAATAGCAAGTGCATTGGAAGTCCACTGCTTCGGTCTTCACACAATGAATATTTGGCTGCAGTAAAAATATCATTCTCATATTGCCTCTGGCAGTTCTACTTTGGCATGCAGAGCACATAAGGAACTAACACGACATGTCCTGAGACAAAATGAGATGCATATATTAAAGATCATTTACAGTACAATCAGCAGAACGAATAAATGAACCTAGGAATTAAACTCTTGACTGAAGATAGGGTTGCAAATAATATGCATCCCTAGATGGGTTAATATGATGAGAACTATGCCCTTAATTGTGGGAAGTAATTCATTATTTCTGAAAGAGAAATATATCACTTTTGCATTGAGTACAAACTGAAAATCGCCATCCAATGGTCAAGTATCACTAGCACAAGAAATCAGGATGCCGTAGTGCAGGACCTTTAATACAGACTGTACTGCCATGATAACTGGAGTGTAACAGTTCAACTAAGTAAAAGTAAGAGCTTCTGTCTGGAAGCCTAAACACAAACACGATGATCTGCAATCACTCCAACGGAAAAATACCCATACCCTTCTCAAGTTTGCAGTTTTATGAGATCTAACTGACAAGAACGGGTATTCAATCTTTTTGTTTATCGAAGAAGGAAGAAAGGGGGACTGGGCCATACTCCTTGCATTCACTACTGGAATCATCACTCAAACTTCTGGATCGTTTCTGTCGAGACTTCTGCTTTCTCTCTTTCTTGTACCTCTTAAGCTTTGATCTTTCTTTTCTAGATGTGTGCCTTTCATTGTCGCCACTTGACAAATCAGAATCAGAATCTGATGAACTGTCCCGATGCCTCTTTCTAGAACGCTTTAAAAAAAGCATCAAACAGTATTGGTAAGTTATCCTTGCAGATAATAACTCTTCAGATCCTAGAAACACAGATAAATATAAACAAAAAACAAAGTGGTCCATACTAGTGATGAGCCTGTTCTTCATGTTTTGTAGCACATGATTATCTCATAAACTCTTTGAATAGAATAAAGCGCTCCAATTGATTATTGTACGTCATATTAAAGATAGCATACAAACTGTGCAGGCAAATAAAATCTGAAATTAAAGTTGCATTTACATTTGTATTTCTGTTCACCTGAATGTGTTCAAGAGCTGAATGTTCAATACGTCCCCAATCACAATAATAGCAGGTTTGGATGCCCAGAGTTTCCAGAGTGGCAGCAGCAAACCCAGTGGCATTGGCAGACTAGTAATCAACTGTAGAATTTGTAGAGGTTGGAGAAGCCAATAAAAAGAGATGGCTTTGTGATTTTAGGGATGAAGCAAAATAAAGCAAGACAATCCTTCGAATAAGCATTGCTTTCTAGGGCTTGATTTCCAGAATCTCTCACTGAAGTTCCAAAGCCTTATGAGGCCCTTTCTTGCAAAGAGAATGTATTGGTCCTAAAATGGGGCTTCTAAAATACAATAATCTTCTAAATAGGTAAAAGGTAGAAGACCACTCTCAAGGGTGATGAGCCCATTCTTCATGTTTTGTAGACTATGATTATCCCATAAACTCTTTGAATAGAATAAACTGCTCCTATTGATTATTGTATATCATATTAATGATAGCATACAAACCGTGCATGCAAATAAAATCTGAAATTAAAGTTGCATTTACATTTGTATTTTTGTTTGCCTGAATGTGTTCAGGAGCTGAATGTTCGATACGTCCCCAATCACAATAATAGCAGGTTTGAATTCCCAGAGTTTCCAGAGTGGCAGTAGCAAACCCAGTGGCATTGGCATACCAGTAGTAAACTGTAGAATTTGTAGAGGTTGGAGAAGCCAATGAAAGGAGATGGCTTTGTGATTTTAGGGATGAAGCAAAATAAAGCAAGACAATCCTTCGAATAAGATTGCTTTGAAAGGGGCCTAATTTCAGGAATCTCTCACTAAAGTTCCAAAGCCTTCTGAGACCCTTTCTTGCAAAGAGAATGTATCGGTCCTAAAATGGGGCTTCTACAATACCATGATCCAACCACTCTCAAGGGTCGTGGGCAAAGAAGGTAGCAATGGATCTATCGGGGAAACCTACACATACAATGTCTAAGGAGATAAAAGGTGAAGGACTTTACTAGATACAAAGTGTCATTAGATATTGAAGCAAGAGCTTTGTAAACTAAGGATGCCACTAGGCAGGAAGTAAAAGCTATGAGAAAATAAAATGCCACAAGGCATAAAGCAAGAGCTATGAGGAACAATAAAGTAACACACATGTAATAAACGATATTATCAAATACATGAGACATATACCATCCATGGTATTAACAAAAGTTCAAAAGAAAGAAAGAGAACATTGGCGATACTTACCTTTGGTTGCCTTGCCGACGCATTAATCTCCCACTTGGCTTGTAGCACTTTCCCAGAGATGGTTGTAGGTGAAGTCATGTATAATTGAAACCCTATGTAGACCAAAGTTGGGGACTCCAAAAAAATGGTAAACCTCACAGGGGCAACTCCTATTCTTGAAATCTTCAAGGCCTTTTATGCTAACTTGTCTTCCTTGGTGTAAGCTCCTCCCATCCCCAAATCCTCTTCTTCTTCCTAGGGTGGATTTGTATGCACAAGGAGAGCGAATTGTTGTTGTCATCTTTAGAAATGACAAAAGGGAATCTTATAAATACGGATCAAATACCTAAGGTCAAAACTCAATTTTAGTCGACGTCTACAAAGAAATCCCCAAAAAACAATATCTCATCACCTTGGTCGACAACATCGACCAAAATAGATGTGCTACACAAAGTGGGTATGTGCAATCAATGGGAAAAAGAGGCTCAAGGAAAGGTACAGAAACCGAGGAAGACAAATAAGCCAATATGTGTAGACCCCTAATTTTGGTACAAACCTAGAATTTGCTATGTTATTAGTGGGTTTATGTCTACATGGATAATTGGTTCAGATTGGGCTCTTATTAACACATTTTCCTTTGCATTGGGCCCCGTATAACCTTCCCTTGCCCTTGCAACTTTACTTTCTGTCATCTAGGGTCAATAATCATGTTCAGTCAATCTGGAATACTTGAGAACCTTCAAGTCAGTTATTTGTTTGCTTCGGAATGCTCCCAGATGATCCTACAATCTCTAAATCTCTACCTTAAGGTTCATGGTCAACCTGATTGGTATTGAACCAGTTCGATACAAGTCTGACCACTATCAAACTAGTTTGCTAGTGGCCATGTCAGTTGTAGGACCTTTTGCACCTTTCCCGAGTTTTTGCATGTTTTGTTGTGCCCTAATTTTCGGCTCTCCCACTTTCATAATGTCGTCTCGTGCACTCATAAGGTCTAATTTTGAATTCAATAAATCTATATATACATAAGCATGCTAAGGCATTTATGATTGAATATCACGAAGATCACACATCATTGCAATTGATCTATTCACATACACATTTCTTGCATCTCATACATAGGGATAAGCATTGGGATCTTCATACACACCGATTGTTTGTTGGACTGTATGAGTGTTGATAGCCAAACTATCTATAAACATAGGTCTGATTGAGGCAGGCCCCTCATAACTACACCATTTTTTATGCCCTTGCAAGGTCTCTTAGAATGAATTAGGATTTGGAGCAAGGAGAAAGAATTCTCGAAGTTTCAAAACAACAATCTGAGAGGTTCTAGCAAGCAAGAGCAAACGAAGACATTCGCAAAGTTACAAACTGATTGGATATCATCCACTAGGATCTAACCAAAACGTTGTATCGAGCCAGTTTGATCTTGGTCTAACCATTATTAAATCAGTTCAATAGTGGTCCTTTTTTGTGCATCATCAGATCTCTATAATTTTTTTGAGTTGCCTTTTGCACTGCCTCTAGACCTGTTTTTGATCACTTCCAATCATTGGCAACAAAAAGATGTGAAAAATCAGGTAATCCTCTACCAACCTCCTTTGTCTAAGTCAAAGTATCTTGTACCCATCTTGGGCACATTTCAAATCTTTATTTACTGTTCTTTTACTACATTTAGATCAAATTTATCTTGTGCCATTGTTTAAGTGGTTTAATGTAGTGTGCTAACCTATACCCCCTTTCCATCAAAACAATATGATAGTGATATGAAGGTGGTAGTAGGAAGGATAGTCCATGATACATCTCACAAAGTGCTACAAGTTGGTCCACCCCGATCCCGGTGTATACGCAAACATACATTCAAGGAAATGAATATGCCAACAAACCTTGGACAAGAAAAGTGTCAGTAAAGTGACAATAATGTGTATACAGAGAGTAGCCAAAAACTTGGCCTATTATGTTCCTCGGTACAAGCAAAGGAAAAGTTTTGTTCTGCCTTACATAACCTAGATTTTCTAGTTCCTTTTTTGATGCGCAAACAATCCCAATTTTATTGTCAAGTATCCATAAAGTGTTTAACCTTGGTAAAGGGAGGTCCGGTTCACCACAAGCTAGAAATGATTACCTTTTCTCGTTTCCTGGTTTTAATCCTGCAAGCATAGTGTTTTTTGCAGCTCCAACTGAACTCCTACACCTTCCTCTACAATTTTTGGAACACGTGGTAATGAAAAGAAAAGGAACTCAGATTGAAAATTTCTTTTCCATCTCAAAGAAGACAAATTGTAGTACACTAGCAACTTCTGTTGGGATCTATGTAGAAATAGAGTTATGAAAGCAAATCCCAAATGAAACAAACCAGATACAGACAAGGAAATCGAATTTAGAGCTTAGCAGCATAAAAAAGATCTTTTCCAAAATGTCAAGTGAAACAGAAGACATCAGCATGGACAAAGATGCATTTGTAAACTAGTACAGATATATTAAATATATTAATCTGAAAAACACCAAGACGTATCAAACTCGAGACACCTAAATTGGATTTGTCACAGGTTTTTCCCATTGAAGGGTTCCACTTAGATTAAGACTCCATCACCTTCTCCTCAAATTTACCACTACTTGATGATAGATTGCCTCAATCCATCGTATGCCCAAACATTGCAATTTTCCGATTACCTTCTCCAAGCAAGAAGAAAAACTGTCATATGATGGTCAAATGGCCATCAAAATTAGGCTACAACATTTTTATTGACATCTCACACTATTACACTAGGTTATGCCTATCATTGTAATAAAATATGAAGTAAAGAAAGCATGAAAAAAATGAAAAATTGGATACATCAAAGGAACTCATAGCGAGTATTTCTATGAAAGCAAATGTGCTGTTTGAAGTAATTTTACTGTGGGGTAAATCAATCTTTTTACAGAAGGCCTTCAATGTCAATGTAGTTGCACTACTAAAATATAAATTTAACAATTCCCCAGCATCAATGGTGCTAATCTCAATTCTTGGCATTTACAGGTCTTCAACTAGCCTATATTAAAAGGAAAAACATATTTCATGCATGGACTACAAAGGATCATCCAACTTTCATAACATTGTACGAATTTTCTGGCATTTGAAATTTCACATCCTTGTCGGTAATGTACAGTTTATAAAAGCCATTATACATACATCCAATGAGACTACATTGAATCAACTTTGTCCATGCACTCTTCATACAAAATTGCTTGACATTGAAGATCTACCAAATTATTTGCATCCTTTATGAACAAGAAAAGGTAATATGGTGTTGAATGTGGTTGAAGGTAACATTCCAAAATCAAATTGGGTTGGCTCTAAGATTCAAAGATTGATGTGACCAGAGATTTATGGATTGGAATGTTTATGACAAATATATACTCCTCCACATGATTTCGTTGTTCACGTGCCAAAAGCATGAGAAGAGCGTTAGGTATCTATAGCAGGCGAGGACAAGTCCAGACAAGTTGCAACTACAGAGTTTTAGTTTGACAGAACATTAACCCATGCTTCTAAAAGCACCTGTAAATTTCAGTGTTTCGAAAAGAATTTTAAAATTTAAATTGATCTACAAAAAAATTCTTAGACTTTCATCTAGAATTGAAGATCCTCTTTGGAGGATGTTCTATTGCAAGCTTTGTGATGGACCTGAGGGTTATTCCAACAAGCCTTTTGTTTTGCAACGTTTAGCTTAAGAAAAGCTTCTTCCAAACTCAAGAGGTCAAACATTTGCATTTGCTTTTCAATCGAGGGTATAAAACACCACTGTTTTCTCTCCTCAATTTATTCGTTATCAAAGCCAAAGATATTACCAATATACTTGTTCATCTTGCTTATAAACAGCTAAATAAGTTTCTTTCCATAAAAGCACTCTGAACTGGGATGAGACCTACTGCAAACATGCTTATTTGTTGTTGTCAATCAAATTCTAGTTGGTCTATTATCACTCTTCCTTTTCAGCTACCATCTCATCTAATCATAATCCACTTCCTAACATCTCCGTTTTCAGCAATCAAATTTTGTGAATGTTTAGCCCCCCTGGATGATATTATTGGTGTCTCTGCTAGCCCAGAACCAGACCATCCATCTTCTAGCAAAGTGGCTACTGATCATGGGGATGTGATTGGGAAAGGAAAGGCAGTCGAGAAGACTGGTTTGAACCATGAGCAAGAACGATTTCCAGACTCAGAAAAACTAAATGGTAAAAGAAAGACAACTGAATACACTGCAGTTAATTACTAAGACAAAACTAGTTCTCTGGAAAAAGATGTTGATCTCCATAAAGGCGTTATGGAATAGGTTATAAAAGAAAATGAGAATCTCAAAACCAGAATGAACCAATTGTATTTCCTGTCAACGGAGAAGAATACCATAAGGAAATGCCATTGAACAAGGAAACAGGGGCTTCGACGAATATGGTTGGGGAATTGAAAAGTAAAGTTTCTCAAATGGAAGACAAAATGGTTCAGATGGAAACTGAGAGAAAGAAGATTCAAGCTGACATTGACAAACTCATTCAAATCAGCACAGCCACCATCAAAAACTATGATGCTAGCATCACTATAATGCAGGAAAATCTTAAGAAGGAAAAAGAACATAATATGGGTACCAGAGCTGGTAAAAGAATCAAGATCCAAGAAAAAAGGAAGGTAGCTGAGACAAAGGATGCAGATACCGAGACAATCGAAGACTATCTCAAATTCATGGCAGTGGAATGGGAGGCTGCCAAAGCATTAAGTGATTTTGGATCTTCAAAATCTTGTGGATCGCTGTTATTTTCCTGTCTATTTGCTGATGTTTAGTTGTTTGTTGTGTAATATTTTGTTGTAGTTGACAGGCTTTTGGTTGTCCCAGTCTTGTTTTGGTCTCTATGTTCGGTACTTTTTCTGCTAAATCTTTTGTATTTTGACTGTTAAAGGGTAGGGTATGGGCCCTTTCAAGATCCCCCCTTTTTACCCATAATCAAAAAATAATAATTGTGAATGTTCTTAAATTTTCCCCGTTTTCCAACGTTGTTATCACCATTACCGGACAAGCCCTCGCTCTATTTTTCTCACTTAGTTTAACTTTATCAATTACTAGGCATAGGCTTTGAAACAATTTATTTGTATCAATTTTATATCATAGTCACTAGGGGACATGGGATATGGAGACAGGGATGCCATTTTGAAATAGGATATAGGGGTATACGAACAAGGGTTCCCAATGACCATATTCTATGCGCTTCGTACTCTAAACAGCTCTAATACTGGATTCTCACATACTAGATGATCTAAAGGACTCAATTTGGCCAAAAATCTTTATATAAAAGATTTAACTAAATTGCTTACAATATTTGCTTTTAGCGAATCTTGTGAAGTATATGAGAGGAACTATCCAGCACAATGTACGACTACCTTACACACAATGTATTGATTTTATCTCAGTCACGAAGTCATGGGATACAGGGATGGTGACATCTGGGATTGTGTATAAATAAGGGTATCGCTATACTACATTTAAGCATAGTCACTAAGAGATGTGAGTACATGTTGTTTGCTCCAAGATCCTGCTCTAAAAACACTCATGAAATAGGGTATTTTCAGAGAGAATAGTGGGAACAATGATGGACTTTCGTCCTTTGTTTTAAGACTGATGTGAGATCAGCCCAAGGCACAATTGCGGATATTTGGCTTCACAACGGAGCTTCAGGATCAGATCAATGCTTCAACAATCGGGCTAAGTGCATCTGCCACAGTTATACCACTATACGCTCAGTTTCACCAAAGGTTTTAACTCCAATACTACATAATGGGAAGAGTCTGGGGAAACAGTGCAGAACGCGTGATTTATGAACCATCACTAAATAGTAAATATCAATACTAGAAGTCCAAAGTAAATAACACAAACTTCCAAGATAACTTGCAGACTAACACAAAGGTTAACAATATTGTAAGAAAAACGAATGGAGTTCACAAAGAGATTATAACAGACAAACACATCATAACCATTGCATTCATAAAATGACAAAGCATTAAAACAATTATATAAGCACTAACATTCATTCAAAGCTGAAATGAGGGATACTTTAACAGATAAAATATGTGTTTCACAAACGCTGAAATTGCATTCATTAAAAACAAGAAGTTCTATTACAAAGGTATCGATCATGGCCAACTTTCTACAATTCAAAAGGGCGAAGGCAACCGCCAGTGAAATCCTGACTTGATTCCAATAGCACTTTAGAGCGCTAAAAATTGTTGACCTCAAAAATCACAATTGCAGGGAGATGTGTCCCCCAACACCTAGGACACGTCTCGGGTTGGGGTACACGTCTCCCGTATGGGAGATGAGTACAAGATGCGTACCTTTTTGAAAAAAATCCTAGGCAATTAAAACAATCTTAAACGCCGTAAAAAAAACCTAAACGTGTCAAAAAACCCCTAAACGCATCACAAGCACAAGATAAACGCAAAAAATGGCTTATAAAACACACTCCTTATTTCACCAGCTGGTTATTTGCAAGGGTTTTTGAACGGTCATAGTCGCCATCCAAGTCGCAGTTGTCGTCGCGAAAGGGTTTTTCAGTGCTTTGATACGTTTCTCACGACCTCAACCTACAGTCGCCATCATGGAAAGGTTTTTTAGTACTCTGATACATTTCTCACGATCTTGACCTCCCAACTACGTATGTGATTTCTTGTATTCGTGTGTTTTAGAATGCATGATAGTCTAATATAATCTAATTTAGGTTTTAGAATGCATGATAGTCTAATTTAGCATGATAATCTAATTTAGGTTACATTTATTTATGAAATATAATTTTGTAATTTTTATTTTAATCATTTCTTTATATTTTAATATATGTTTGTATTTATTATTTATTTATTTAATTTAATTTTTTAACTTTTATTTTAATAATTTAATTTTTTAATATGTATTTGACAATTTTTTCTTTATTTAAAAAAATTAAAATTTTTATTTTTATTCTATTAATTTCTTTATTTTTAATTTACGTTTATGTTTTTTAAATTAGATTTACTAATTTTATGTTTATTTTTTTCCTGAATGTCAGGGGGCGAGAAAGATACTTTGTATCCATTGTGGAAATTATGTGTTTGTGCTCGCAAAGGGAATGGGGGAACATCAGCGATCATGTGCAAGCTTTGTGGGAAGGCCTTCTATGGCACTTACACAAGAGTGAGGGCTCATTTTTTTTTAACGAGGAAAGAGGTTGACCCCTGTACAAATGAGGAAGGACGGTTGGAAGTGACGAGAACAAAAAACTGACTCTTTTAAGCTCCTACACTTCAACCATAGATCGACCTCAGAGTGACCACGTCATGCCAACTGTGAGAATAGAATTAGAGATAGATGTGTCTTATGGGTATGAAGCAGAAGATGGGTTTTCTCGTAGATCACACATTGGCAGTTCGAATCCCATAGGGAGCATGTTCGATGTGCATGGTCGAAACGCAGTGGATGTAGCAATTGCACGCTTCTACGTGAATAGCATTGCATTCAATGTTGCTCGATCAGCTTATTATAAAGAGATGGTTTGTGCTATCAACAATGGTCCAATAGGGTATAAACCACTTGGATATGAGAAGCTTCGAACATCTCTTATTGACAAAGAGAAAACAAGGATAGAGAACATAATTGCGCCAATCAAAAAGGTGTGGTCTACAAAGGGATGCAACATTGTGATAGATGGTTTGACTGATACAAGAAACAGGCCTCTTCTAAATATTATGGTAACTTGATCCAAAGGCCCTTATTTTTTGAAGGCTATAGACTGTTATGGGCAAGAGAAAAATGCAGAATTCTTTCAGAAGCAATTATGTGATGCAATTGATGAGGTGGGGGCATTGCATGTTGTCCTACTTATTACAGATGCTACCCCAGTTTGTAAAGCATTTGGCTTATTGGTGCAAACAAAATACAAACATGTATTTTGGGCACCATGTTGTGTGCATGCATTAAATAATGCACTGAAAGATATTGGCAGGTTTCAATGGATTTCTAAGCTTATTAAGGGGAGAAAAATACAAATCTTCATATGCAATCATCACCACACAGGGCATTTATAGAAGATTTGTCAATGTGGAACTTCTCAAACCTGCAAATACACGGTTTGCTTCATTTTTCATATTGCTTGAGCATCTTTATACTGTGGTTAATGATGCATGGACAATTTGAAAACAATCCACATTAGAGAGTGTAGTTGAGGTGAGGAAAATGATACTTGATGATCAATTTTGGACAAATGTGAAATTTGTTGTTGACTTCATTCAGTCCACTTGTGAGGTCATCCATTTTGTTGATTCAGACAAGCCATGTTTGGGGGAGTTTTATGAATAAATTGACTCTATGTGAAAGAATCAAAAATATCACAGACTTAAAGGATCCTTCTTTATATCCTTTGAATGAAATAGAAATACATGGAAGATGGATCAAGCTTAACACACCTTTACACTGTGTTGCTTACGCTTTGAATCCAAAGTGATATAATATGGAGGTCCCCAAGAAGAGGGCTTCATATGAAGATAGAAGTGATGAAGGAATTTTGGGTTGCAATAAAAAAACGTTTATGGTCGAGGAGAGGAGGCTTCTTGTGTTAGGACTCAATGGAACATGTTTTCATGGTGGCCGTGGACAATTTTCTACAATGGAGGCTCTTTATGACATGCGAGCGAAGGACCCAATAGAGTGGTGGTGGAACCATAGTAGTGAAACCCCTAAATTGCAATCATTTGCAATACGGTTACTCTCACAAGTAGCTAGTTCACCATCTTGTGAGAAGAATTGGAGTACTTATGGTTTCATTCATTCATTAATTAAAGAGAAACTGACTAGGGTCGAAAAAGGCAGAGAACCTGGTGTACATTCATAGCACACTTCATCTTCTTTCTCGTGTTGACCTAGGGTACAAAAAAGGTCCTTTAGCAAAATGTGACCACATTCCACCTAATGGAACAGCAAAGATATCCTTGGAGGATGATATGCTTGAGGTAGATGGCCTGAATGATTTGCCTCCTGTTATATTGCCTGTAGATGAGCCAGAGCTTGAGAGTGATGCCTATCTAGATAGCATCTTAGCGGAGGACCTAGAGGATATAATTGTTGTGATAGTTCATCCTCTATTGTATCGGATCAGATATGATCCCAGTTCATATATGTGTTTTTTTATTTTTTGCACGCCTATTGTTGACATTTCATTGTATATAATGATGACCTTTAAGCTTAATATGATGATCATAAGACATTCTTTCACTCATTGCTAGTATTGGCATTGTAATAGTATAAATTTCTTTAAATTTTTTATAGTAAATATTATATATATAATTTATAAATAATAAATATATGTTGTCATTTCCTCGTACCCCCCCACGATCTCCTATTTTTCAAAAAAAGGTGTACCCTTACCCGTACCCATCTCCTGCCAACTATGTCAAAAATACAATGCAATTACATATTTATAGATAAGGATGGGATTCACCCCCAAGTAGCGTGAAATTCCCATCCTGGGCCATGATGGCCACTCCTAGTAGTTATAACTGCATAATTCAAAAAAATAAAATCTTGATTTCATGTAAGATTGAAATGTGGACTCTGCAAGGGAAAACTCAACCAATATGTGGAAGTGGAATAGACGAGCCGGCTCCCAACTATTGAAATTAGCCCTTATCAGGCCAGAGCCGAAGGCTCTTACATAAAAATTCAATCAATCTCAACAACAGACTTTATTAGTTCGTAAAAATTACAATATAGAGGGAGTTATCACCTATAAGTGCGGATGTTATAATCCAGATAATAACTCACTAAACTAGCCAACTAACCCAAATACGAAATATATTGTTAACAACAATATATTCATTTAACCAATTAACCCGTAATAACATTACATATAACCATGGTAACTAACACACAGTAAATAGTAAGTAGTTCTTACCACATGTAAAAACTTAATGTTAGAACTATTTCCTAACATTCACACCCTAGTTCTAACATGGGGCGAGAATCAATCGATAATGCATTCAATTATAAACAAGCAATTTTGAAAATCTAGTCTTATTGAAGATTGTCTTTCAAGGCTTATTCAAGCTCTTAATTTAAAAAGGACTTGACTCACAAGACTCTAGACTTAGACACGAAAAAATTATTTTATTGGACTCGACACAAAATGCTAAAGACGACTCAAAACAAAAAATGACACAAACCATGATGACAAAAAGACTTCCGACATAAAAATATTTTAACCAAACTAACAATACTTATATAAAACATTACTAAACAAATACTATAAAATCTTAATATAAAAAAATAAAAATAAAACTTAACAAATAAAAACAAATCAAAATTAAAAATAGGCCACATAATAATCTAGCTAATACATAAACCACTAAGATCTAGAAATAAATAAAAACTTATCTAAAAATAAACAAAATAAAATAAAACAAAACTTTAAAAGTAAAATGAATAAACATAAAAAACTAACACTTTTTTAAAATGAAAAAGCCACAAAATAATAAATAAAACTTTTTCATAATACTAAAACTAAATTTCAAAACCACTCATTTAATAACCAAAACTTCAAATGAAAAAAGCCAATACCACGAATTAAATTTAAAACCATGGAACTTAAAAAGCAAAACAACAGATTTACAAAACAATAAAAAACAAAACAAAAAACCTAAAAGCTAAAAACTAATGAAAACGTAAACCTAAAAAAACTTTATCTTTCTTTCATTCTCGTTGGGAACGTAGAAGCAATCGGTAGTGTAGATGGAGCCCGTTGTGTAAGGAAATGAGTGCATCGGGAATCAATACATTGTGTATGCTATGTCGTTCAGATCTAAGAACTCGCTAAAATAAAAAAAGGAGTCGCCAATTTAAACTGCAAAGACCAAGGACTGATCCGAGAAATCAATGTTGAGATCAATGCTTCAGAGGTCGCCATAGAAGATAGGTTGGAGAGCTCGCCAATGGATAAGTTATCGTCGTTTGGAGGTAAGATTTGACTGGATCAGAGGTCGTCGTTTGAAGCCAAGTCAAGTGGAGGTTCAATGCGACACGATCAAGCCTCAAGATGCCAATGATGCAAACATCAATACATTTTCCCTCATATAGATGTACAGCGCTATGAAAACATTTGCAGAATATAGATAAAAATATAATTTTTTTTCATTTTCTTTTTCCAGATATTTGGAAGCAACTCCAAAAAATTACTTTGCTTTTATTCTCCTTTTTCCTCTAAAACTTTAATTTTTTGAAAATCTCACCCACGTCTCATTTTGCATGTAAAACTACTCAAAATTTTCATAATTTGTCAAAACCATTTCTAGGTTTTCTTCTTCTTTGAAAGAGCTTTCCAAAACATATAACATCAAATTTCATCAAAAAACAACGACGACATCCTAACTTTCGTGAGCCTATTCTAAACAGTTTTTTTATTTTATTTTTATTTTTCAAAAGCATATATCCTTTTTTTTTTTTAAATATATCAGAATGCAAACAATGGACAGAGTTGGTGAGCATACAGTGGAAAGAATGGACAAGATGGAAGCTTTGAATAGAGATAGTGTAAGTGGATGGTGGAGACAGAGGTTTCACACATGGTCTACACTGTTAGACCAATGGCAATATGCAAGCAGGAGTGAACAAATATATGAGTAGCAATTGCACAAAGTCCGCACTGCAATGCTATTTTATGATTCGTTTTGATGAAATCAACAAACGAATGAAAGGTACAGAGAGGTTCAGGGAAACTTGCTCTGATACCAGATATTGAAATTAGCCCTTATCAAGCTAGAGCCAAAGGCTCTTACACAGAAATTCAATCAGTCTCAACAACACACTTTATTAATTCATGAACATTACAATATATATGGAGTTATTACCTATGAGTGGGTATGTTATAATCCTGATAATAACTCACTAAATTAACCAATTAACCCAAATACAAAATATATTGTTAACAATATATTCATTTAACCAATTAACCCATAATAACATTACATATAACCGTGGTAACTAACACACGATAAACAAAAACTAGTTCTTACCACATGTAAAAACTTAATGTTAGAACTATTTCCTAACACCAACTGCTTCGACTTTACTTCTTTGGCCTCCAACGCGGCTACCACGAGGTCAAACTCCCAGTCCATCTTGGCAAGGTTCATTGGAGGCTCTCTAAAGATCATCTCTCCTTGCGCCACGAGTCTTTGGTATACCCGGAGGGGAGCCTCCATTGACCACTAAACTTCGGACACTTGGCTGACGCTCATTGTGGATTGGGTCTAGAGTTGAAGAACTGCCTGTGCCCCCTCTTTGTTCGCCTTGGCCACTTTTTCCTCATAACCTAGTCAAAGTGACCCAAGTGAACTCCAAATTCACCCGTCCAACAAAGTGTCGTCGAGGTGGAACACCGAGATATTGACTTCCTTGAAGTAAGCTAATATCTTCTAACTGTCCTCCTCCAAGGGTCCATAATGGTTTTCATGATCTCAACGTATGTCTGATATAAGCCCAAATCTAAAATGGGCGTCAATCTTAGCTTCAAAAACATGCCCTTATTGATCACAATCGTCAACATCCTACACTTTCCATCAATCACAACAATCCTCACCAGATAGGCCTAGGTCCACTAGATGAGCACCTAGTCTCCGCAATAGTCCCTACCACCTTTCCCAAAGTTGAGAAAGGTTGGAGGCCATCCTTGACCTGCCCAATTAGCCCGGCGGGGAAGGAGATCTTTAACTGTGCCTCAAGAGTTCGAACCTAGCTCTGCATGTCTTCAAGAAGTTTCTCCGACACATCATGGGTTGCCCGGAGAACTAAGAGTGGGTCCTTCACCATCTTTTCTTCTCCTGCAGGAGTCTTCATTTTGGTGAGAGAGAACAAATCCTTTTGGGTCTGCCAAACCACAAGGTCCCCCTCTTGCAAGAATTTATGTGTGAGGATCCTCTACATACTCCCCGTGGTGCGGCCAAAATTCCACTGCACGTCTGGGGCACCTTACATCGTCATCTTCGATACCTGCGATACTGGGACCATTCCCCAGGTTTTGGGAGGTGTTGGTGGGGTGGCAAAGATGGTAGTGACAGGTGGAGGACGAGGTGGGGAGGGGGTATGGAGGAATCAGAAGGTGTGAATGATAAAAGCAGTGGAGGAGGCATAGGGGCATAGGGAAACAAGACAAATGGAGAGGCTCAGGGTAACATCTGCACTTGCCACTGACCTTGGGTCATACCCACTTGAAGGGCAATGACTCCCAGGAGGGGTATTCAACAAAAGGGAAGAGATTGGTTGATTAAAGTTGAATCCCTGGGCGCCCGGGGTGTTGGAAAAAGGAGGTCAAGGAGCAATGCGCGCCGTTGTGCTTGGGGCCGACGGAGCCGTAGAAATTGACAGAGGTGGAATTAGAGCATCCGATACCGATATTGAAGGCCGAATGTGAGTTTCCACTTTTATCTTGGTCATTTGCCCAGGGCAGCTCCAAACACCATTGTAGGAGCAGAGGTAGAAGAGGTCACGGGGGCCGATTGTGGGAGATGTTGAGTCACTAAAGGAATCACCAAGATGGACCCAATCACTGGAGATGTGCACACGGGTGCACCCACTCCTGGAGCAACTAGGGCAATTGGCAAAGACGAGACGCTCACAGGCACTTGAATATAAGGAATGGCTAGCGAGGACATCGAGAAAGTTCCAAGTTGGGGAATGGATGGGGCGGATGGAAACGAAGAAGGGAGGATGTTTAGGATAGCCAAGGTCATGGGTGCTTGGGTGAATAGTGGAGGGGATGCAATTGAGAAGAGAGGAGGTACCGACTAAATGGTTTGTGGAAGGGGCAAAGAACCAAGTGGTGTCGTGAGGGGCTACTAGAAAATGGAGAAAGTGAGGGGAGGTACTTGCACAGGTGCCTATTGTTGGTCCTACTTCAAGTTTGTTTTCAAGTTGTTGCTGATATTGAACCTTAGGCCCTGGGTGGCTCAAGGTCGAGGCGCTTGTTGGGGAGTTACCTGTGCTTAGGTCACTTGCCACTGAGTCACACGAGTCTAACTTGGCTAGGGCCAAGTCACCTAGGTCACTAGAGGTGGAGGAGGTGAAGCCATGGCATGAGGAGTTGTTGCTTGCGAGGGAGAAGGTAGCGGGATCCCTTGTAGAATTCCCCTAGAAATTGCAAGGGGGGTCGAGGTGACATCACCTGAAGGCTAAGCAAATGCAGAGGGGGCCAAAGATGGTCTAGGCTGAACCTTTTTACCCATCTCCTCCCTGCATGCCTCAATCTGCACGAGCACCTCTTGGTCATCTTTCGCGTTCAACTATAGCTCATCGTCATCTGTTGGTTGGGGACCATAATTGAGGTTGAGACGAGTCGAGTACTTCTCTAAGTGGGCTTGGATCATGCCCCGCGGGTCGTAGTCTTGTGGCTCAGCTCTCCCTAAGGCCAAAGAGTCCCTACCAGTCGCCATCTTCTATAGGGGAGGGAAAGAGCAGTACACATGGTGCCCGATGACGATCGAAAGAGGCGAGCAGGCCTTCTGTTGGCGACTAATATAGTGCCCAAAATCGCCCTTCACCAGTTGATAAGCAATTTCCATCTTTGCAAGACGACCCAGGAAGTGATAGGGCAAGCGGAGGGGCTCCCTAAGAATAACTGCGACTCGAATGATGATATCCTCCCGATAATACCAATAGTCTATGATGGGATCCAACGAGTCTCTAATTTCCTTTGATAGACGAGGCATAGGGGCCTCATTGATCACTCTGTACACCACCGGGTAGAAAGACTCGCAGATATCTCGAATGTTATTTCTGTACTGGTGGCTATATAGCTTGTAGAAAGCTACATGAACCACCAAGCTTAAAGGAACCCACGTAGGAAAAGCAAATGGCTTGAAAGTGAGTGTCCCACAGACTGTGTCTACGAGATAACTCATCATGTAAAAATTCCCCCTGCCCGAGCATTTGCTATGGCCTTGACCATGTTGAAATTAACCATCCCCCCTAGGTAAGGGACTTGGGAGCCATCCAGAATCATGCGAAGCAAGGGCACCCACAATATGTTGACATGTAGGCAATCTAGGGCCCCGAACAATCAGTTTAGAAGAACCATACCAACCCAAACCTCCTCCTTGAAGGTGTTGACTATATATGCGTTGACGTCCTCCTTGTTCACCCACTTGGTGTCTGGGTTCTCGGCCTAGTCCCTCAAGACATCGTAGATTTGAATGGTGTTAGTCCAAGTCTGCACCACCACTAAATCATAAGGGTGAACTCCAAGAGATTGTAATAGGATTTGTAGGCGGTTCCCGAGATGTCAAAAATCTAATGACGAGAGTTGGCCAAGCAAACCCAATAGTGGGCACTGTCTTGCACCCACCTAGCAATGAGAAGCAACTTGCCGAACAAGTTGGCACAGGGGAACACTTCAGGCTTGGCCACAGCCCTGTGCAGGGCGCACTTCTCATAGGGTCGTAAGGCATCTTCGAATTCGACTTGATCATCATTATCAGTAACCGATTCCTTGGGTACTTGGTCAATGGCTTTGAATACTTCATTATAATGCTTGAATTGGGTCAAGCCATCTAGGAACAAAGTTTCTCTATATTTGGGCTCGGCCTTGGGGTTTGACAATGAAATGGCCATTGCAGCAAAATGGGAATTCTATGAAAGTGCTCTGGGCGAAGGAAAAGGCATAGAAGGCACTAGCTTGGTGCAAAAAGCAAGGTGTCCATCTTTGGGAGTTTGGAGCTATAACGGCTAATGAGCTTTCCTCGGGATACTTATGGAAATCCACATTCATCCCCCTACATTAATGGCATTTGGCGACTCACTCGTTATGGATTCAAATTTGAGTTGGTGGCTCAATCTTCCACTTAATTTCCCAATCTAGAGTTAAATTTCGAACATATGATTACACGCTACTTACTAGATCTAGTAAAGGCAATGCGACATTTTAAATTGTCCAATCAGGGTCCAGTTTCCCACTTCATCAATGTCTGAAGTGTGGTACGTACACAACCACCTCATCCTCAAAGCTTCTCAGACAACACCTGCTTTGTGTCACTTGTCATCTGTCCACTGGTCCTATCAATGGTTGACACCTAGGCATTGCCTAGCACTTCACTATTATACCCTTGCGAGGGATGAGATGTCGATTGAGGACACATGGCTTCCTTTGATTGGCCCCTGCAATTACCCCTGTACTTCACACTGACCATCCTGAGGCCTTTAGGGGCCCACCTACTAATATGCCTAGTTATGGCACGTGTCATGCTATGATATGTCAGGGCTCTCCCAGGGTCTAACATCTATGTTAGGCCAAGGGGATTGACTATCTTGACAATCAACCGTGTGGCATTTCCTCATTGCATCAGGCTCTCCCGGGCTCTAACATATTTGTTAGTATCTGGAGACTGACACATCTGACAACAGGAAGAGCTCATTGGTTTGGATCTGGGCATTTCTGACCTTCGAGCATGTGGCATCCTTTGATTTGGTCGGGCTCTAACATCTCTGTCAAAACTAAGAGACTGACCATTCTGCCATAAGCTAACAAGGCACTCGTTGGTAAGGTCAAGCTCTCTCAAGCTCTGACATCTCTGTCAAGTCCGAGAGACTGGCCATTCTTCTTTGGCATAGGGTGATTGGCTAGAGTTCTAAGGCTTTTAACCCTAGACTGCATGGCACTTCCCTATTGCATCAAGCTCTCCCAAACTCTTACATCTTTGTCAAGCCCAAGAGACTGACGCTTTTGACACAGGCCGCATGGCGCTTCCTTATTGCATCGCGCTCTCTCGGTCTCTAACATCTCTATTAGGGCCAAGAGACTAACGCATTTGACAACAAGTCGTGTGGCGCTTCCTCATTGCATTGAGCATCTGCTATCTTCTTCGCAACTTTTGTTCGGAATTAGTCTTTGCTAGCTTCGCCTTTAAAACTTTTGCTTGAAATTTTTTGTTCAGAACAAGTCGAAAAATTTTCTCCGAAGACCTAGAAAGTTGAACAATTTCCGTTAAGTTTTTGAAACTTTTGCTCAGAACTCTTACTCGCACAAAACCACCAACTACTCTTTTGCCAAATAAGTCAAAGTCATGCAGTACCGAGATTTTGACACGTGGATGAGCCTACGAGAAAACACAAAAAATGACTAAGTGAAAGAGGAAAGAAATGCGACAAATTAACTGCTCACCTAGTTGCCAGCTAGGTTCCAAAATGCCATGTAGGACTCTAGGATCTGATGCTCTAAGAACAAGACTGAGACTCTGGGAATTTCCAAGTGAGAGCAAGCCTGCAAAGTTAGCACGTTAAACCTTCAAAGCAAGAAAGCCTATCTTAACCATGGAGTACCGCTGGGATTTGGCATTGTTTCTCTCATAGACCTTTAAGGTTCGCAAGTCGGATCAATTGGTCATTAAAAATACCACATGCTCGAGAAAACTAGGGCACCATGGGATTTCACAAACTCGATCAGGGGAAGCTAACCAGAATGAAAGAATGGGCCCAGGAACTCTAGTTTTGTGTTTTTAAAAGAGGGGGTCCCCATTTCTACGAAAAGGGGAAGTGTTGGCCACAACAATATAGTCATGGGGAAGGGTTCCCCGTCGTAGAACCCAAGTTTCATGGTGATTATTTTAAACATTTTACACTCTAAACAGCTCTAATGCCGGATTTTCACATACTTAAGGAGTGGAAATTTGATCAAGAATATTTACCATATCATATTTAACTAAATGTCTTGTAAAATTAGTCTGCATATGTATGTAGCAAGTTGATTTAAAGTGTCAAATTATCAAACACAATGAATGACTACCCTAACCACAATGTTTGACTCCCTTGAAGAATGCCCACACATCAATGAAAAATCTCTCCCTCCCATTCAATCTATCCATCTCCCTTCCTCTGTCCATAAAATCCCAAGGTATGGTTGGCATTTTGGTTATGCAAATTAACACATCCAAAAGGAATTTATCTTAAATGCAAAACATCGGCTTACATGACAATCTGGCTTTGTACTCTATGTTACTGATACAGATACGGGTATGAATATGGGTAGGATAATCGAATACGGGGTTGCGACGATTTTTTTTTGGGTTTGGATACGACCATACAAAAACATATATATAAAATATAAAATATAAAAATATAGCCATATAAGCAAAATTAACCACATAACATGCATAGAGGAAACAAAATAACTTCAAATAAGTTAAATAACCACAAAATATACTCATAATTCAATGTCAAATATCATAATATTCAATGGTCGAACTTGTATTAGTTTTATAATAGGTACATGGTGCAAATTTACAATGTATAGACAAAAATAAAAACAAATCAGCATTTTCATGATTCACTATATTCATTTTCGTCTTCAGCTACGATGTCTTCATCATCATGTGGTTCATTAGAACCACAAGCAGCAGCAGTGCCACTCCCACTAGCTCCACTATGCAAGTCTTCCAAGCACTGTCTAGCTCCATGTCAAGCAATGAAAGGTAGGCAACGAAGGCATCTAAATCAGCAATCTCTGGGTTCACATCCCACAATTTTTTTGGCCCTTCCTTGTAATGACGTTGTTTATGTGAGAGAAGACGCAAGTTGGAATGCACACAAACCAAATCCTCCACTTTTTTTGTTAACAACTTGTTGCGTTTAACTTAGTGGATAAAGCCATAAGTACCCCAATTCTGCTCAGCTGAAAAGGAACTTGCAACCTATTGAAGCCACAAAGTCAATTAGAATTTATAAAAATTAAAACTTAAAACTTAAGACAAAACATCGAAAAGGTCAAAAGAAGGTTAGAGTAAAAAAAAAAACTTAAAATTTTACTTGTGATAGAATTTTTACTGCAAATGGTTGGAGGTGGGTGGATGCTTGCCCATGGAGGTACCACCAAAAGTGAGCATCCATCTTGTACTTAACACGAATAGAACCAAGGGAGTGACCCACCAAAGATATAAAATGCACAAACTCTTCCCTGACTTAGTCTTCTACTTCTAGATCGAGAGAGATTCTAGAGAATGTTGTCTTATATCCCTCGACGACTTCAACATCCCTATATGGTGCAACACTCTTAGGCAAAGAAAGAATCTTTGCACTGTAGTATTTGGGTGTCAAGGCAAAACCAAAAAGATGCAATGGGGTGGTCATTTTGTTCCACCTTTCAATGAGATGTGAGTGCACTTCCTTGAAGAACCTCTCCGTAGGATCCTACTCTTTGACATTTATGATGGATCTAATGCTCTCAATCATTGAGTCGATTCCATCATAAAGCTCACCCAAACATGATCCATATCCACATATCTCAACATGCTAACAATGGGCTCAATAAAGCTGAGTAAATACTCCACACGTTCCCACCACACATCATCAAAAATCCACCATTTCACTTTTATGGCCCTCTCACTGTTTTGTCTGCCTCCATATACCCCAAGGGCCCAAAGGTTGTTGATGACCAGGCTACTCAATGCCTCACGCACCTTAACAAGTCATTTCAAGATGACACTATGTGAGGCAAATCAAATCTCAACAGCTTAATACAAAATTAAAACAAATAAAATTAAAAATTGTTCAAAAAAACAAAAACACTACAAATTACAAACTTATAAAATTAAATTAAATATACAATGATACAGGATTCATGAATGATAAAATTAAGAGTTACCTTCAACAACTGCAATTTCGAGAAGGCCCTGAAAATGCCTTGGGACATGTGATGGTTGGTTATGGACATTTGGATCTTGCTGACCTCCTCATAGACTTGTTTAATACAGTCAATTTTTGTCCCTAATTTTTGCAACATAAGGTTGAGGGAATGAACGGCACAAGGTGTCCAAAATATGTGCTTGTACCTTGCCTCAACCAACATGCCCATAGCTTTGCAATTTTTAGGTTTGTCCGTTACAACTTGAACAACATTTTGAAGCCCCACTGCTTCAATGGACTCTATCGAGATGTCAACAATGAATCGTGCATCCTTCACTTGCCCTTCACAATCAATGGCCCTCAAAAACATTGCCCCTTTAAGGCTCACTGCGATCACATTAATCAATGGCCTATTTGTCATATCTTTCCATCCATCAGAAATGATGGACACCCTTGTTTCGATTCACGAATCCCTGGTGGACTTTAATGCATCTTCAACGTGTTTTCTTTCTTTTATCAATAAAGGTGGTGTGCAACTTTTCATAACCTAGGCCGACAAACCCTTTAGGGGCAGCATTGATAGATATCACCGTATCCTACCAATATGGTGATCTAACAACATTAAATGGCAGCCCACATGTAAAGACAACGTGCGACATTTTGCTCTACTATGTCCCTGGACTCATTTTGGAATGCCCTATCCAACGGGCCTGCATCTTTTGTTCTATTGCGACCAAGAGGTGAATCCTCTTCCTCTTCAGCCGCAATGGATGTATCAAGAAAGGAGTGTGATGGGGTCACCACATTAACCCCAGATGGATCAACAGGTGGTGATCCTTTCATTCACAAAGGATACTTCGATCTTTGCCCCACAATGGCATCTGCCTCTTCTTGCTCTTTGATGTGTGTAAGGATCTTTCCCTGTGCCAAGCCCTTTCCCAGCCTTCCATTTATGTTTTGGCCCATCAGAAACTCTGATTTTAGCACCAAAAATCACATACAAATGAGTTATCACTCGACTATACAAGCTCTTGTATTTACAGTTACACTCTGAGCAAAGCCAATGAAAACACCCTCCACCAAGTATCTACTCTAATACCGTCATATACTTCCAAAGGGGCATTCACGGATCAAATTTGGGGGCTATACTTTGGTCCATCAAACTAGCACTTGCACCCTGAAACATTCTGACAAATCCCTATAGCCCCTGGTAAAAAATAAAACCACTGCTATTAAAATTTAATGGTAAAAAATAGAAAATAAAACAATTGCTATTAAAATTTAAAACATAATCATTGCATTTGGTATTTGTGGAAATAATGGTTAAAACTTAAAAGAATAACCAATAAAATAAAATAAAACTCATTATAAACAAAAAAAAAAAAATACAAATCTCAAAAACTTACATTAAATCAGCAAATCCTCTTCCTTGCAAGCTCCTTGGCACCAAATAGGTTGAGGTAACGGTGTAGGTTTGGCACAAGGAATGAGTTTCAAGTTTATGCAACTGAAAAAATTAACAAAAGTGAACAAATGTGCAATGAGAGTTAAAAATGCAATGAAAGGGAAATGTGTTGTTATCTTGTGATAAAATCACTATGAATGTTGCTTTTAGGGTTGGGAATCCACTTTATTTTGTTTTTAATTGTATTTTGAAGTCCATGTTTGACTTTTCATCGGGCGAAATTTTTAAAAAAAAATTAAAAGAAAAACATTTGGCGTCCAGGAGCACGCGGAATTGACCATGGAGCATGCTTAGGCCACAGAAACCCCTGGGTACGTCTGGGCAACGTACCCGAGCGTTTCCACAGCCCAAGGACACTCCTTAAGCATTTCGCCCTACACTCCCGTATCCTGGGGCCTATCCCCCTCATTCCCAAGGCCTTGGGGGGCGTATCCGATAACATAGTAATTGTACTTAGTCCTTGTGTTGTCTTCAAGCCTCTAAACTACCTTGCAAATCCTTGACTATGTCAAGTGTACTGCCATTTCATGGATTTCTTTTGGGTACAGCTTAAAATTGCCAGTTTTGCACTTCATACTCTCCCTTATATACTGGAAAAAAATTCCTTTGACAGAATTAGTCTACATATCTGCATGTGGCAAATTGATTTAATGTGTCAAATTATCCAACACAATGCATGACTACCCTAAACAAAATGTTTAACTCGCTTGAAGAATAGCCACGTGAAAATGAATAATATCTCTCCCTTTCCTTCTGTCCACCGCTCTCCCTCCCTCCATAAAATCCTACGGTATGGTTGGCATTTTGGTTATGTAAATCTGCACGTATTGAATTTGTCTTTGGATGCAAATCGTTGGCTTCCATGACAATTTTGCTTCTTACATAATCCTTGTGTTGTCTGGTAGGCCTCTGACCAACTTGCAACTCCTTGACTTTGGCATGTGTACTGCAATTTCAAGTATTTCTTTCGGGTACAGCTTCGATTTATCAGTTTTGCACTTCATAAACTCCCTTGTATACTGGCAAAATTTGCATCGGCTTTCACTGAACCCGCAATTCCGGAGGATCTTGCAATAACAACAGCTGTTCTCATGTAGAATCACAGATCTGCCTACTGAATTCAATAACAATGTGCCTTTAACCAGTAAAGAGCTGGATGATGGTATCTGATTAATAATGTGTTTGAATTAATGTCCATATGAGGAAATAGAAATCAACTGGGTATTTTGTCACATAAGTTATTATACCAGTACAGATATCTTAAATAGATCTATCTGAAAAACACCGAGATGTATCAATCTCAAGACGCCTATCTTGGATTACTCACACAGTTCCGTCCATTGAAGAGATCCACATTGATTAAAGAGTCTCACCTTCTCCACAAATTTCCTGCTGAGTGGTGACAGATGGCATCAAACTAGCTGCACCACTGCGTCAGACTCTATAAAATCCTTCTAACAAAAAAAAGGGCTCCAAACTCCACCACATTCCTAAGATATCACAATTTTTCGATTGCCTTCTCCAATTTTAAAGAAAATCTGCCCTATGACAGTCAAATGGATGTGAATTTAAGGTTGGACAATTTTATTGACATCTCACACTAGTACACTCGCTCCTTCCAATCCCCTTGTCTACTAATACAGATATCTTAAATTAATCTATCTGAGAAACACCGAGATGTATCAATCTTGAGCCACTTATCTTGGATTTCTCGCATAGTTTTGCCTATTGAAGGGTTCCATATTGATTAACGACTCCATTACCTTCTTCAAAACATTTCCATGGACTGGTGATAGATGGCCTTATTATGGCTGCAGCCCTACATCGAGCTCAAAAACATATTTCCTGGAAAAAATAAGGGGCTCCAAACTCCACCATATGCCAAAGATATCTTGATTTTTACAGTCGGCCATTTTTGTTGACATCTCACACAATGCACTCCACCAAAACCCCTAGCTGCCATTGTAGGTTATACCCATCAGCATTGTAATTATACCTCTCAGCGTAATTATCACTTATACTTGTAGCATCATTCAGGTTGTTTCTATTGTCTTGATTTGATATCTAGAAGTACTCTTGCAAAATAAAGATGAGCAATAGACGGTTTTGATAGCACTCAATGCCTCATATCCCAATATTTCCAAAAAAAATAAAAAATATATGTTCATGTTAAGCAGACAATTAATCAAATAGACGTGAGTGTAGCAACATTAAGTACATTGTATAATGATAAAAGTTCAGTTTTCAGGGACAAAATAGAATAAACACCACCACCTTTTTCCTCTTGTTGTTCCTCCCATCCTTGTCTTTTTCTTTTTTTCCTACAATAGACATGTTTCATATAAGCAACAAAAAGAACATCCTAGCAGTACAAAGACCAAAACTGATACATCACATGCATGGAGGTCATATTCAATCAAGCAATCCTTGTAAATGTGCCCATACCTTTTTCTGAGCTCAGCCTCTTATCAGCATGGTTTCTACCCCTTGCTAGCTTGCTTGCTCGTTCAGCATCTAATTGTGCTCTGTACTCTCTCATCATGCGAGCCTCATCAGCTTCTAACTCACCCTTCTTCCTTTCAACTTCCTGTAGAACACTCAGAACCAATCCAAACAACACAGTTATACCCTAAATCATAACCAATGTGAACGTTGAGGAGCATAACAATGACTTTAAATAATAGAAATCATAGAGAACTCTATGTGCTATAGGCAATACCAGAACTCATACATTCCTTACATTTTCTTGTTATTTCTCTTATAAACTTTGCTATATATTTTTCTCTCTTTGCATGTTCTTGTGCCTAACATTTAGCTGAAATTGAAGGGAAGAAAGTCTAGCAAGTATTTCTACAGCTTTCCAAGATTGAAAAATTAAAGAAAAGGTTTATTTTTACAGTTTCTGAGCACTTCAAGAATATCTAATTATTTTTTTACCATCATCTTTGGATTCACAAGTATATACAACACTCTAAATTTTATTTTTTCCAGGTACAACTCCAAATTTTTATTTGTAGGTTTTTGAGTCTTCGAAGAGTCTCTTTAAAACTTTTCCAGTTTCTAAGAGTTGCAACTTGCATGAACATTGAACAGGTTGGATTCCAAGATACAAGCACAACAAAAAATTGGAAATTCTATTTCCTGAGACGCAGCTTCCTCTTATAACTAATAATTGAGTAGCAGTTTATCCTTTTGTACAAATATGAAGTCATTTTGAATGCAAAAACATGAAAATCCTTCAAATGCTTTTCTTGATGCCATTGAAAAGTTCGATACAAATTATTTAATATGTTAACATGATCAAATTACATTCAAATAACAACTTGGCCATGATACACTGACCAATGATTGTCTACCTTTAAAAAATCACATCTGGATTTGTCATATTTTCAAGTGATTAGCTTCCACTCATTGCCTATAGGTATTTCACATTACTTCATATACAAAATCACTGTCACTAAAACTCTTAAACATAAAATCAAAAGAGCAAAAAGCTTGAGACCTTCGAATGGCATTGCAACCCTGAGACCTTCTAATGGTATTGCAATCATGGCCAAAGATACTTTCTTTACCACGTTTTTATTTGGTACTTTGGCTAGAGACATTTTAACTCTGCTTTCCAAGAGTTCTACTTTTCTTTGCATGTGCTATTATAGTCGGAGTTTTGCATAACAAGTTTTATCAGCATCTCTCAACTTCCATTGTTAATGTAACTAACATCACCATGTTAATTTTATAGATAGATTGTTGCATAATGGATTTTATCAGCATCCCTCAACTTCCACTGTTAATGTAGCTTGCATTCCCATGTTAAATCCATAGCTTGTGAACGTGGTTGATGCCATTCACTTCATTGTCCATTCAGTTTAACAAACGGCATTTTCCTTGTCACATGGTGAACCAACAAAAACCATTCTTTAATAACAGGAAGTAACATCTTAATAGCACATCAAGGAAAAAACACCATAGAATATCTTAAAAAACAGAAAACGTCCCATCATAAAGGTACTGAAGAGCAAAAATGTACCTCATTCAAAACTGACTCAACAGTGTTGTAGAGAATAATTATTTATGGCACTGCTTAAAATCTTAGTAACAAGTTATGTCAATGTAATACACTTGTATATGACCTCTATTACTAATATCAACTATTAATCATACTAAGATGATGATTTGTTTTCCTAATGTCAAGCCATCAACTTTAAATTCTTTGGTGACTGATGTTCATCTCACTTATTTGTAATATTTGTAATACAACTACAAGACATTGTCGTTTCTAACATGTTTAGCACTTACCTGTTCTGAGTTCACCCCTCTAGATCTTCCATTGTCGTGCTTCTAGCTTTTAGCTTGTGGCCTCTTTTTTCATAGGTACTGGAGCTCATTTATGGCTCAGTTGCTATTGTTACTACAGGTACTTTTTCGATTCCCTTTGGCCTACATTGGACATCCATGGACATTATATCATTTCTTTCTTTCTTTTTTTCTTTCTTTCTGTCTGTCTGTCTGTCTGTCTTTCTACCAGACTTTACACACACATCTTAACACATCTTGGAAATGAACCATGCACAGATGAGGATTTAACTAGTAGAGATATCTTAAATATATCTATCTGAAGAATGCCAAGAGTTATCAATCTCAAGACTCATATCTTAGATTTGTCACAGACCACAATGATTAGTGACTCCATTACCTTCTCCACGAATTTCCCATTGACCAATGACAGCTGACATCAAAATAGCTGCACCAGTGTCTCAGGTTCAAAAAAATCTTTCTGGAGAAGAGGGGAAAAAAAAACTTTCGTATGATAGTCATATGGGCATCAACTTAAATGTCAAAGTTGCCCAGGGACAGTCAAATAGATCAAATAAAAGGTTAGCCATTTTTATTGGCATCTCACACGATTAAACTCGCTCCTCCCACCTCCCCTTGTCTATCAATGTAGTTACAGCATGACTCCCAATGGATGCTACAAAGTGAAAAGACTCACGAGTATTATAGATAGACAATTGTGAAAAGTGAGAGTCTAAGCTTGATTGGTCATCTCTTGGAAAAGGCTAATCAACAAAGACAAGTTGCTATCAAAACCAAAATAGGTTAAACAAGCTTATTGCATATAAAATTTAAAAATATTAATTAATAATTATTTTTGATGCAATTGACATATTTTTGGGCTTCTTGAGTCAATACAACCAAAGGCCTTTAAATCAACAAATTGAATGGTTTTTATTATTTGAAAATATGTAAATTGGATGCCCTCAGTAAGTAATATCTGATTGATGCCACATGGTTGATGCTGATGCGTATGTTAAATAATGTCATGACAGATAATTAAATGAAAATAATGTGATGTCCCCATGATACTAACAGGCACCATTAAAGACGTCATATTGCAATGACCATCAAATCTAATGGGTATTGAAGATGGTAAGGATGTAGCTACAAATATATTTAGATGACTTACAAGGGCACATAAAGAATAAAAGAATTTATAAGCTTGTTTATAGAAAGGTCTCATGATAGTCATCGAAAGTCCACCCCTGCTAGCATATGACCTCACACTTTTACAACCATATTGCTATAGCATTGGTGAAATTGTGCCCTTGATACTGTTATGGCATTGGTAAAGTTGTGCCCTTGATTGATTTTGATGTTATTGTGCTTGGCACTATCATCTAAATATACATGCACATTCAACCCATGAGATAATTATTACTTCGTATGGACCACCCTCACATATGGTTATGTTGTAGTACATTTTCTTGAGTAGATGGCATTCGGTTCATCTTGGCATCTTTTATTTTGAGTAGTTAGCAATATCAATATTATTGCATATTGTTATTGTATAGCTTATAGTTATGATATACTGAGATTGTATGCTATACATGAGACATAAGGAGAATATTGTAGGCTTATGTGGACATAAGCAGACAATCAACGATCAGTAATTTCTGGTACGAAAAAGGAGTGTTGATGGCCATCAAATGTCACCTATAACAGAAACCCTTTGTTAAGGGACCCTCCTGAAAGGTTTGGACCATAGAGAAAGTGGTCATTTGCATTAACTTAAGACCTTGAGTATGATCAAATTCCTTTCACATAAAGATGTGATAAGTGATTACTTTATAATAATAATAACAACAATAATATAAACACGTTTTATTCAGGTTCTGTTTTTAAATTTTCAGTTTATACGATTAAATCTTTGGTCACATTTTTCAGCCTTACAAACATGAAAAAAAAAATCTTAGTGAACATTTGAAATTACAGATTTCAGATCAGATTTGGTTTAAAAAATTAAGATCTAGGGTGTCCGCCCTAGATTTAGAGCAGTATATAGCAAGTTTCAGTTGAGCTCTTAACAGAGAATGCAGTAAAACCAAGTATCTTTGAAAGTTTAAAACAGTAAATCCAATTATCATGCATAAGAACTAAACATTACCAACTCTGTTATGATTACAGATATCTTCCTATTCTAGAAGGACAAATCTTCTTAGGCAACCTACTTACACCTTTGTAGTTGCAAGTTATTAATACTAATGCATCTCGCCAACTACATAACTGATAAATGCCCAGAAGCCACACATAATAGTTTTGACCACTTAAAAGAGTTTGTTCAAATACTATGTTAGTCATGCTACTTGATATACTAATCATCAAGAAACAGATTTCACAGAACCAGAAAACAAGAACTAAAGGAAAAAATAAGTCTTACACAATGATTCAAAAAACTTCGATTGCTCATATCAAAATCTTATGTATTTCAGAGATCATTCCATTTGACTTTATTACGAAGCAACTGAAAAGAAAAATCTCATAAAACAAAGGGAAAAAAATAAGTAATTATCAATCAATTTGATTAAAGCATACCTTTTGTCTTTTGTTGAACTCGTCCCAAGTGACTGTGTGAGATGTTTGCAAGCTTGCCAAACGAGCAGCATGCCACTCTGGTGAATGAAAAGATCCATCCATCTGCGATGGTCCTTGTCAATAACTTTCCATGCCAACAAATCCAAAAACAAATCTCACAATTACTCATTCACCATGAGCACTAGTCAAAGATAGTTTACGATTGCGAATTGCAAATTGCTCACTAAGAAAGAGAAATTTCCCAAGGAGAAATTTCCCAAGACCGAAAGTCTCCACAAGAAAATTGTAAGTTTAGACTCCACATGATTGCATCAACTAACCTCACATGGGACCTTGTCCACGATAGCAACACAACTCAATGGGAAACATTCTGACCTCGGCAAAGTGACATGGTACATAAAAATATAAAATAAAAATAAAAACATTTATGAGGATAAACATGTGGATCACAAACTACAGAAAATGAAGTAGCATGATTGAAAAACCAGAGATATCTGAATACAGAAGCTAAGGAAAATCCTAACCCCACTGGAGGAGGAGCATTATAAGTGATGACGAATAATGTCCTAGGTTCTTTTTTTTTCCAGATTCTGTGACTAATTCAAACAACATTGCCAAAGAAGATCTCATTGCTGGATTGAAACTAATCACTGAGAAAGAGAGACAAATTTCCCACGAGTACTAGTCAAAGTTAGTTCACTCTTGTGAATTGCTCACTGAGAAAGAGAAATTTCCCAAGACTGGTCTCCATAAGAAGAAATTTAAGTTTAGGCTCCACATGATTGCATCAACTAATCTCACATGGGACATTGTCCACGATAGCAACACAACTCAATGGGAAGTATTCTGACCTCGGCAAAGTGACATAGTACATAAAAATATAAAATTAAAAAGAAACATTTATGAGGATAAACATGTGGACCACAAACTACAGATAATGAAGTAGCATGGTTGAAAAACTA